>CAMOHE010051774.1:19957-71428 GCA_946598075.1 Artocarpus hirsutus | reverse complement strand
TGAATCGAGTTTGTGGTTGCTCAATCGCATTCTCGAGTCTTCAATCCATAATCCCAAAGCTTAAAAACGAATTTTGTTTCAAAAATTTCGAGAGATTGAGAGAGAGAGTGAGAAAATCCGAGAGTGAGAGACGAGAGAGAGGTGAGCGAGAGAGAGAAGAGAGAAAATGAGAGGAAGAGAGAGAGAGAGTGGGAAAATAAATAGAGAAAAAGAAAAAGCAGTTGTGCAAAACTGTGTACAACAATACACTGTCTTCAAAAATCAAATTACTTCATTGAAAATTAAATTAACAATTAAAAACAATTTAGAATAATTAAAAATCACTAAAAGAGTAAAATAACATAAGTTTTCCTTAATTTTCACAAAATAATCAATTCAAATTTAAATTACTCATTATGGCACACTAATCCACCATTTAACACTCTAATACTATTTAATTAACTTTGGGGTGTTACAATAAATTAATTGACTTTAGACAATTATATGTGTTGTATCTTAATCCTGTGATGAATAGTGGGCCCGTTGTCTTGACTTATGTCTTTTGATGTATCAAAAGGTGATATCCATAATTTATGTTGGTATGCATACCGGAACATTGGAGACATGACTATAGAAACTGTAGACTTGTTATTCATAGATACGGAATCCATAGCTCCTCTTTAAGAGTTGATGATATCCTGTTACATACATTATCCTGTAATTGGAAGACTAGAGTGTTCAACCATTTAGATGCATAGGTATAACTGAATGGTATGTTGTCTTTGGATGGTTTTTTTTCGATGGTGAGATAATGGAATATAAGAGAAAAATAATCAAGAAAGTAAGATAGAATTTATCCTTAAGCCGATTATGGATATCCTATAAGGATATGATACATTATGATATATCATGGATATTTAACTATTTAGGCTTCGTAATTCTATACAGTTCGAGAGTGCAGCTCTAAGCTTTTAGTGGAGTAGCGTTAGAGTTGATAATTATGAAACATATAACTAGGATATTGGGTTTCAAAATTATCAGGAGCTTGAATTATATAGGCCCATCAGGTTCCTTTTGCTAGCTCATAATAAATTCTGTAACGATACGGCATACTTTACAAATAAATTGGTGACTTATGTCAAATTATTTGATTAACTAAAATTCGATAGGATCAGATAATTCATGTTTGTTTATCGGTTGAATTAATTTTGTGTAAATTAATTCAAGATAAACTGGTTGAATTATCCAAAACATTTATTTTCTTAAAGATTATCTAGATATGACTATTTTAATTAGATAACTTCTCTATTGAGTTATTTGAATTAAAATGAGGCTTTATGCAAAAAATCTTGGGTGAAAAATAAAAGATTCATAGGGATTATTTATCATAAGTTTGGCACGCCAATCTTTAGGCTTGGCCTATCGATGGAGGAGGTTTGGTAGGCCAATCTACCAATTTGGCCTACCAACCAAACAATAATCTAATTATCATGCGTTTTTACAAGATTTTATTAGATATTGTTCTAGATTCAAATTTTGAGGCCTTATCTAATAAGAACTAACTCTTGGGTCCAACCTTTATACACAGGAAGTGAGACTTACAAGTTTTTAGATTAGTTTAGAGATCAAGAGTGAGCACTCTATACTATGAGTCTCTGAAACTCCCTTAAAGAGCCATTGTTCACAAATCATGAATGGTAGTTTTGGGTATTTCTCAATTGGTTGGAAGAAGAGTCGTTAGGGATGAGTTACATGTTATGTGCCCACACACACTCTAATCGTGGATAGAGATTAGCAAAGAAGACTAGTTGGTTGAAGCTCTTATGGAACGCCCTTCCCTTCATCGATTGCAAGAGCTCTTCGGCAAATAAGGTTAGTGAGATCTGGTTAATTTATGCATACAGCATATCAAACTTGTGTTTTAGAAAATAATTTGATATAAAAATTTTTAATTTCCGTTGCGTACTATTTTTTCAACAAAGATTGCATAAATTTACTCTTTGGGTTTGATTCTTAACCTAAGTGTTGATAAACTTGATATTAATTTGATCATAGGACTTGATTCATCCATGAATCTTCTGATGACTTATGAGCTGCTATAAGATCATTTGAACAATCATACAAGACAAAAAAGTTGAGGAACTTAAAGTGATAATGGAGATAAATCCTTTAGGCTTGACAAACCCCTAGAGAATTTCGCTCTGGACCATGTCTTCAATATCGTCTCCAAATAACATCTTGCTTCTAACTAAAATTCCATCTCATTAAAAATGAAATTCGCCCACACATTGACAAAGATTATGCTCATTCATCAACCAATAAGAATAATGGTTAAGTGTACTTGTCAAAGTCTTTCATTACTTGAAGAAGCTATAGAATCACTCGAGGTTTGTAGAGGTACAATCGCCAACAAATAACTACAACCGAAACAGCAAACAATATACGCCATGACTACGAAGGACTTGACTTCCTCGCCACCTAAGTTTAATAGAACCTAAGAAAGATCTTGCAAGTGACATCAGCCTTCCAAATCCTATGAATTGGATAATGAGGAACAAATAATAAACCTTCAAAGTTAAAACCTAAAAAGAAAACAGTTGCCAACTACTCCAAAGAGGATCTTGTACATCTAAAGAGACATTGTTGTGTATTTGTTTCAAAAAATTTAAAGAACATGGAGAATAAGTCAAAGATCTTGTACTAGAGTGTCGATTGTTCAATTCCATTGGAACTCACAAGTAAAAAAATGCCTTCAACAATATGAAGGTCTTCTTCAAAGATGAAACATAGCGACGAAGAACAGGTTGGTACTCCATCACTTTGTCACAAGTTGAACGCGAATTCAAAAGAGCACAACCATAATGTGTGCGCTGATGCTCCATGGCCCACCTTACCATCATGCACAAAATTTGAAACAAAAAAAAAAAGAGATGAAGTTTTATCCTCTCCAACACATGCAAATTGTTACAATTACATTTGAAGCTCAAAATGGTTCGTCAAGTTTGTCAACACATTCAAGTTCAATGGTATCTCCGAGAGTCTGGGCTACTTCCAACACAAGAAAGCCTCCTTTTATGAATAACACCATTGTCTAACACCAAAGGGGAAAAAAACTCCATTGACAAATGCTTGAAGAATGTGAAGAACAATAAGAGACCATCCATAAAATTTCAATAAGCACCTCAAAAGATTTCTAATGAAATAGAGGCCAAGAATTTGAAATACGTAACTCCAATGACAAAGTGACAAAGATTCAAGAAGATTACAACCTCAACAACATGAAAATCTTTAGCTATAGCAAAAAAAAAAGGGATTTTTAGCCACAATTAGGAAAGCTCTCAAATATGTGATTTTCGTTCACGGTTGGGTATGAATCAAAGTTTAGAAGGTCCAAAATTGCAATTATCATCACCACGATAAAAGGAAGAGAAACAAAGAAGAGAGAACTAACCTTGAAGAATGGAAGAATAGAGCTCTCTCTCTCTAAGCACTACCTTTGAAGCTTTCTCTCTCTTTTCAACCCAAAAGAAGCCGCCAATAAATGGTAGAAAGGCATGATTCTTAGGTGGTATCGTGAACAAAACCTATATGAACTCGCTCTTGTTGCTTGATTTTCCCCACCTTATGCAATTTGTTTTCGGATTCTCTCTTTTGCCTCTTTCCTTTTTGTGGTTTCCTCACTTTCTCTCTATTTGCGCATTTTCTCTTTCTACTTTGGAGAAGGGTTGCTTATTTAAATGGTTTTGGATAACAATATCTTTTTGACTGATGTGAGTTTTTTTCACTTCCCTTTAGAGAAAGCACTTACATGATCAAATTTAAAGTGATGGAATCTCTTCTTTTAAAAGCAATCACAACATTTTTTTTAAATTAAAAAAGAAGGAAAACTACCCACTCTTACATGTTTTTTGTAGGGAAGTTTCTAATAAGATGTGCGTAATATCACTATTACATGGATATTTTCAAAATAAGTAGTTTCTTTTGAGATTTATCTTAAAATTGTTTGAATGTATTTCTAGCTTTTGATTATTTTTCTAAAATATATATATATGTAAATACACATATATATGACTTTTCTTGTTAAAAGAATACAGAGTACATAATATTCAAAATTCCCCAACTTTAGTGCGAACAGCTGCCATCATGGCAACAAAGGTGACACCTTCCCTTCGAAGTTTCCCGTCTATAAAAGTCCTAACAAAACAAAATACACAACAACTTTGTTTTAATATTACTCCAAAGGGTCTCAATGATCTTTGGAGTCATCAACTAACAACTTTTCTTTTGGATCCTATGCATACAAGGAAGTATTGTCTATTTTCGTTTCAGTGAATTCAGAGAGCACAGGTCGAGCCGATAGTGCTAGGGAGTAGGACATGAACCGCTGTAGGAATCTTTAGGAGACTTATGCAACACAAGATGCTATGATTGGTCGCGAACTATCTCACTTCATTGTATAGCCCCCATGACCAACTGGGCTAATGTTGATGGCCAATTTCGTATCAAGCCCCTTTGACGGCCTAAGCCCAACATTTTTGCCATACAGAGTCAACATGCTTGCCTCGTAGACCTAAGCCACACTTGGGGAACTATCATTAGTCATGGTTTGGTAAGCCATGAGTAGTTAAATGGGCCCATTTATCATAGTTTAATTTGATTTTAAATCCTACTTAGGGGGTTTTTTAAGTTAATTGAATTAAAATAAATGGGTGATGGAGGAAATAAATCCCAAAAGCCTTCCTTTTGCCCTTTAAAATAGCCCAAAAACTTTATTTTTGCCTTAAAATAGCCAAAGGGATCAAAACGAAATCCCAAAAGCTTTTTTTATAGTAAAAATGTCGAGAAAAACCCAGCAATGGAGCGCCAAGCATGCCTCTGAAGCACCCAACGCACCTTTGGAGGGGCCCCATCTGTGTTAAGATAACTTTTCCATGAGATCCAAGTCCATCATTGGAGGCGTCATGTGGGTGCCTCTGTCACTAATTCTAGCCCAAAATTTTGACGGAGTTCTGATTGCGTTAGAAATTTTAGACAATGAAAATAGAGAGACCTGGCACTAAAAGGAGAAGATGTTTGTCAGCCCTTCAAAAATAGATGGTCAAACTTAGTCAAACCACTTAATAGCATCAAGCCTACAAAAGCTCTAGAGCAACCTTAAATGTATGGCATTTTTAGCCAACTCGATAATAAACCTCCAAAAGCACTGAAACCATTTACTCTAAAGGGAAACAGAGCTAGTACATGTGTCGGAGCATTTAGAGACTTGCTTTAGAACAAGTTAGTCACCTTTGCTATAAATACTCCTCTTCTCCTTCATTTAACACAACACTTTGAGGGATTTAGACCCATAAATTCTTCATCATTTTCACTCTCCAAATTCCATAAAATCATCATCTTCTTAACTCATCGTCTTCGCTATTGGAGATTGAGTCCCTCCTCTGTTACTCGCTTTAACCTTTTCGAATCTTACAAAATTGCTACCAAAACACTAAAAAGGCTTGTTGAAGTTGGTCACTAGCCTTAGGAGTTTCCAGAATTCGAGCTTCATCCTTCAGTGATTTGGACCCAACAACAAATGTGTTTAGATCACATTTTCTAGAAAACCCGAAGAACACTAAAATCATGTATATCAACTACCCCTTTGTCAAACCCAAGAAGAACAACTCCATAGCACATTTGTCAAACCCAAGACAGAGGTGAATCGCATTCAGCTCCAAAGCATACTTTTTTAAAAAAATTCAAAAAACTCCAAAACTTCTTGTATCAGCTTTCCTTTTTCCAGTCTACAAAACATGCTAGATTCGACAATGGAGGCAGCTTTTATTAGACATGTATGCGCTAAGGGGTAAAAATGTAATATATTTTTGAAGACATTTTAATAAATAAAGAATTTATTTATTATTTATATACCAAATCTTTTCCTCTTTAGGTTCATATTTGTTGAATGTATGTTAAGCAAACAAAAGTATAAGACTATCGGTCTAAACCTTTAAGAATTAGGCATATGATGGACATATTGTGCAGAAGATATGATTTTTAAGGTGACAGTCTAAATCATAAAATCAACAATTGGGGGAATAAAGTTGGGTGTTTTATTCATGTAAAGTTTGTTATGTTGTCTATATCCCTAATGGGACATGGTTGTCTTGACCATCAAAGGCGGACTTCGTAAATAGAAATATTGACACATTGTCATAGGTTATGATATGTTGGATCAGGACATAAAGTGAATTGATTTGGATTAATAATTCTGTCTTGGCAAATCGATTCACTTTAGATAATCATATGTATTGTATCTAAATCCTGAGATGAATAATGGGCCCGTTGCCTTGACTTGTGTCTTTTGATGTATGGTGATATCCACATTTTAATAGTGGTATGCATGCGGGTACATTGAAGGCATGACACTTGATAACGTAGACCTGTTATTCATAGATATGGAATCATAGCTCCTCTTTAGGAGTAGTTGATATCCTCTTATATGCGTTATCCTATAATTCAAATACTAGAGTGCTCAACTATTTGGATACATAGGTGCAACTAAATGGTATACTGTCTTTGAATGGTAAGTTTTTTGATGATGAGATATTGGAACGTAAGATAAAAATAATCGAGAAGGTAAGACATAATCTATCCTTAAGCCAATTATGGATAATCCTATGGGGATAAGATATATTACGATATGTCATGGAGACTTAGTTATATGGGCTCCATAATTCTATATAGTTCTAGAGTACAGCTCTGAGCTTTTAGTGGAATAGCGTTAGAGTTGATAATTATGAAATGCGTATACGGGATATTGGGTTTCATAATTATCGAGAGCTTGAACTATATAGGTCCATCAGGTCCCCTTTGCTAGCTCATAATAAATCCTGTAACAATACGGCGTGTTTTTCTAATTATTGGTGACTTGTGTCAAAATTATCATATTGGCTGAAATTCGATAGAGTCAGATAATTCATGTTTGTTTATCGGTTGAATTAATTTTAGGAAAAATTAATTCAAGATAAACTTGTTGAATTATTGAGATCAGATAATTTATGTCTGTTTATCAGTAGGATTAATTTAAATAAATTAATTCA
The DNA here is from genome assembly GCA_946598075.1 of Artocarpus hirsutus. Lineage (NCBI taxonomy): Eukaryota > Viridiplantae > Streptophyta > Magnoliopsida > Rosales > Moraceae > Artocarpus > Artocarpus hirsutus. Next base: position 64,367 of record CAMOHE010051774.1, on the reverse strand, counting down.
AGATAAACTTATTGAATTACCAGGAATATTTATTTTCTTAGAGATTATCTTGGTATGATTGTTTTAATCAAATAACTTCTCTATTGGGTTATTTAAATTAAAACTGAGGCTCTATCCCAAGAATCTCAGGTGCGAAATAAAGATTCACAAGAATCATTTATCGTAAGTTCGGCAGGTCGATCTTTAAGTTCAGCCTGATGGAGCAATTTCGGTAGGCCAATTTGCTAGTTCAGCCTGTCAATCAAGCAATAAATAAATCATACATTTTCACGTAGATTTTATCAAATATTGTTTCTGATTTGATTCTGTTTTGAATTTTCTAAGCCTTATTTGATAAGGACTGACACTTGGGCCCAACCTATATAAAAAAGGAGTGAGACTCATTGTTGTTTAGATCAGTTAAGAAATTTAAAGTGAGACTCTGCTTGTTAGACTCTATGACTCCCTATAGAGTTATAGTTCATGCATCACGAGCTATAGCTTTGGGTATTTCTCGATTTGTTGGAAGGAGAGTTCCTGGGGAAAGGTTGAACGACATGTGCCCACACGCACTCTAATCTTGGATAGAGAATAGCAAAGAACGCTAGTTAGTTGAGGTCTTTCTAGAATGTACATCTCTTCACAGATTATAAGAGCTTTCCAGCATTTACAGGGTTCGCAAGATATGATTAATTTATGCATGTAGTATGTTAAACTTGTGTTTTGAAAAATATCTGGTATAAAAATTTTAAAATTCTGCTACATACTATTTTTCTAACAATTGGTATCATAGAAAGTTTTTTACATAAATTTGTAAATTTGTGATCATGTTATGTGTATAAATTATGTGATCTTGATCTCTCTTATGCTTGAATTTAATTTTATAGAGAGTTGGCATTATAGGTTTCTATATATTTATATATGTTGGCATGGATTATATGGTAAATGTTTATTAATTAATTATGGTTGATTAAATTGTTATTTAATTATTTATCAATTAATTAATTTATCCTGGTTATGGTTTCTTAGAGGTTGAATGTGTATATAAGTTTTTCATGTAATTAGATGACAGACTATCATCTCCATCTTGGAATTATTATTTAATTTTAAATTTTTAAGAATTTTGTAATTAAATAATCATTTGGAGAAGATGGATCTAGAAGACGTATCTAGAAGATGGATGATAGCGTTGTTAAGTATTTCCTAAGTATCTAATTTTATGTTTTTGAATTGTTGAAAATAAAAAACTACATAAAAGTTGTATTTTTTGGATGTTATGATCTCTACTCGGTCGACATGCCAAACCCTCAGGTCTAGCAGGCCGATGGTCGCAGATTAGCAAACCGAACCTCTAGAATCAGTAGGCCGTCCATGGGACAAAAATCTGGAGGCTCTGGCAGTAGGCCGAACTATCATGATCAGTAGGCCGACTTTAAAAAAAAGATCGACAGGCCGATGGATCATGACCGGCAAGCTGATCACACAAATCGGCATACCGGCAGAGAGTAGTAATTTCTCCAAAAACGTAAGTTTTTTTGTGTAGTTTTGATTTTATTTTTAGGCAATTATGAAAAACATTAAAGTTAGATATGACCAAAAATATGGAGTATTCGATCTATGCAGATTGAAGACTTTAGGATGGAAGTTACATAAAGAAGTATACAATTTGAAGATTCAAGAATGAAAAATCGATAATATGTTTTGATTTATCTCTTGTAATCTTTGTTTTCTTTTCTCTAGGGTGGAACCATTATATTACGATTATTTATTATTATTTTGATTGTGGCTTTGCATGATTGCTTTACTTGTCTGCATTATAATATGATTTGCTATATATATTGATAACATGTCAAATAGAATAGGGAGTGCCGCTCATTAAAAATTGTTTATGCATATTTATAAAATAAAACCTTGATTTCAAAAGAATAAGTGGGGGAAGGTTTTCGAAGAGAGGACTTACGGCCTTTATCGTTGGTCTATAGATAGCACATGATGGTTCCACCCTAGGAAGGAACTTCATCATGTATCGAGTTAGATTTCTGAAAGGATAAGGTATTTTAGCATGATTTATAGTTGCATACCCCTAGATGGTAATTATAAATCATGGATAAAATATTGAAACGATGGTTATATGCTCATGTTAATTTTATTGTTAACCTCCCCTAGGAGCTTTGTTAATAAAATTGATGGCCAAAGAAACGATTATTAATATATGCTAGATCATATGGGTCCTGGATGTCATGTATTAATCATGAGGGGATCCTTGTTCCTGATTGAATTTGACAAGACTCCCCTAGGAGCTTGTTGAATTCTAAGTTAGGAATTATCGTTGTAAGGTTATGATATTTTCAAGATTTTGACACATAAACACATTTGTATGTTTTACATGATTGTGTTATCTTACTAAATTATTATGATAAGTTTGCTTATGTTTGGTATATGATTCTTTATTGTAGATTAAAAAAGTCTAAAAATGCTTTATCATTGACACTTGATGACTAAACACGGAACCTAAGCATTGTCCTATCCTTTGAGAAACTAAAATTTGTGCTGAAAACTTAGTGTCCTCCTGAGCCTATGAGAGATTCCACTAATGAGCAAATCCAAGTGTATAATCGCTGGAAAGATGCTAATAATTAGGCCCGTTATTATGTTATGGCCAGCATGAATAACGTGCTGCAAGCTTAACATGAGGATTATGAGACTGCTAGGCAGATTTTAGATAATCTGGAAGATATGTTTGCAGGCCAAGCCTTAACAAAGCGGGAAAGGGTGCTTCAGAAACTCTTAAATTGTAAGCAAAGACCGGGGTCGTCTGTAAAGGAGCATATGATGTTGGTCATGGGTTATCTCGCTAGGCACAAACCAATGGAGCCGACATTGATGCTGAAACTCAAATGACTATGGTCTTTGAAACTTTGTCTAAGGAATTCATTCCAATTCGAGCTACATTTGATTTGAGCAATAAATTGGATATGACCTTGATGGAGTTGATGAAATAGTTACAGGAGTTTGAATTGCTGATCAGAGAGTCTCCTATTCGTGGCGAGGCCAACTTGGCAACTACTTCTAGTTCCAATCCCAACCCAAGGAATGGAAAGAAAAAAGGGGCCAAGAATAGGAAGTCTTCTATTCCTGCAAATGGCAAGAACAAGAAGAACAAAATGATAGGATTTGAGTGAGACTAATTTTGCCCTTGGTATCCAGATCTTTCAAGATAGGAAGAATTAAATGATAGCTTTGTCTCAAGCAGGCTACATAGAAAGATTCTCAAGAGGTTTACAATGCGGGATTGTAAGAAAAGTGGCCAATCATCTAGGTCTGGAATTACTCTTTCTAAGAAAGACTCTCTAAAATTTGAGGAAGAAATAGAATATATGAAGAAGGTGCCTTATGCTTTGGCAGTGGATAGTCTCATGTATGCCACGCTTTGCATGCGATCGGATAATTGTTATGCGGTTGAGATTATAAGTAGATTCAGGCGGATTCAGGACCAAACCATTGGGTTGCGGTCAAGCATATTTTCAAGTACCTGAGAAGGACTCGAGGGTATATGTTTGTGTATTCGGATGAGGACTTATCTCCTCTAGGATACACTGACTTAGATTTTCAATCCTACCTAGATTCGAGGAAAGTGACTTCTAGTTTTGTGTTTACTCTGGATAGCGCTGCCATCAGTTGGAGAAGTGGGAACCAACATTACACTTCGGATTCAACAATGGAGGCCGAGTATGTGGCAGCTAGTGATGCTTCAAAAGAAACATGTGGCTCCATAAGTGTCTTGGGGATTTTAAGGTAGTTACTAGTATGGATAAGGCGGTATCACTGTACTATGATGACAGTGCGGTGGTAGCTAATGTTAAAGAATCAAGATTTCATAAGAAGAGTGTGCATATTGATCGAAAATATCATGTGGTAAAGGACTTCGTAGAGGTGGGCATGTCGTTGTGTGCAAAATCGCGTTAGAAGACAATTTAGCTGATCCATTCATGAAGGCACTTAGTGGGAGAGTCTTCGAGAGACATGTAGGAGCTATGGGGATGTGAGATTTGTCATATTTACTCACTTAGTGCAATTGGGAGATTGTTAGACATGTATACCCTAAGGAGAATAAATGTAATATGTTTTTGAAGAAATTTTTATCAATAAAAAATTTATTTATTATTTATAACCAAATCTTGTCCTCTTTACATTCATATTTATTGAATGTATATTAAGCAAACAAAAGTCTGAGATTGTCGATCTAAACCTTTAAAAATTGGGCATATGACGGACTGATTATGCGAAAGATGCGATTCTTAGGGCGACGGTCTAAATCATAACATCCGCAATCGAGGGAATAAAGTTAGGCGCTTATTCATACAAAGATTGTTATGTTATCTATATCCCTAATAGGACATGATTTGTCTTGACCATCGGAGGTGGAGTCCGTGAATAGAAACATTGCCACATTGTTATAGGTGATGATGTGTTGGATCAAAATATAAAGTGAATTGATTTGGATTAATAATTCTATTTTGGCAAAGCGATTCACTTTAGACAATCATATGTATTGTATCTTAATCTTGAGATGAATAATGGGCCCGTTGTCTTGACTTGTGTGTTTTGATGTATCAAAGGGTGACATCCACATTTTAATAGTGGTACACATGTTGGTACGTTGGAGGCATAACTTTTGATAGCGTAGACTTGCTTTTCATAGATTTGGAATCATAGCTCCTCTTTAGAAGTAGTTGATATCCTCTAATATGCGTTATCCTATAATTAGAAAACTAGAGCGCTCAACCATTTGGACACATAAGTGTACCCAAATGGTATACCGTCTTTGAATGATAAGTTTTTTGATGGTGAGATATTAGAGCGTAAGATAAAAATAATTGAAAAGATAAGACAGAATCTATCCTTAAGCCGATTATGGATAATCCTATGGGGATAAGATACATTATGATATATCATGGAGACTTAACTATACGGGCTTCATAATTCTATATAGTTCGAGAGTGCAGCTCTAAGCTTTTAGTGAAATAGCATTGGAGCTGATAATTATGAAATGTATATCGAGGATATTGGGTTTCATAATTATCGGGAGCTTGAACTATATAGGTCTATTAGGTCCCTTTTGCTAGCTCATAATAAATCTTGTAACGATATTGTGTGCTTTTTCAAATATTGATGACTTGTGTCAAATTATCAGTTGGTTGAAATTTGATAGAGTCAGATAATACATGTTTGTTTATCGGTTGAATTAATTTTAGGAAAAAATTAATTCAAGATAAACTTGTTGATCTATTGGGATTAGATAATTCTTGTCTGTTTACTAGTTGGATTAATTTAAATAAATTAATTCAAGATAAACTTATTGAATTATCAGGAATATTTATTTTCTTAGAGATTATCTAGATATGATTGTTTTAACCAGATAACTTCTCTATTAGTTTATTTGAATTAAAACTAAGGCTCTATCCCAAAAATCTCAGGTAGGAAATAAAGATTCACAAGGATCATTTAGCGCAAGTTCGGCTGGCCGATCTTTAAGTTCGGCCCACTGATGGAGCAAGTTCGGTAGGTCGATCTACCAGTTCGGTTTGCCCACTAAGCAATAAATAAATCATGCATTTTCACGTATATTTTATTAAATGTTGTTTCTGATTTGATTCTAATTTGAATTTTCAAGGCCTTATTTGATAAGGACTGACTCTTAGGCCCAACCTATATAAATGGGAAGTAAGACTCATTATTGTTTAGGTCAGTTGAGAAATTTAGAGTGAGACTTTGCCAATGAGACTCTGTGGCTTCCTAAAGAGTTATTGTTCACACATCACAAACTATAGCTTTGGGTATTTCTTGATTGATTGGAAGGAGAGTTACCGGCAAAAACCTGAACGATGTACGCCCACACGCACTTTGATGTGTATAGAGAATAGCAAAAAAGACTAGTTGGTTTAGGTCCTTTTGGAACGTATCTCTTTATACATTGTAGGAGCTTTTCGGCATTTACAAGATTAGTAAGATCTTGTTAATTTATGTATATAGTGTATTAAACTTGTGTTTTAGAAAATACTCTAGTATAAAAATTTTAAAATTCTACTGTATACTATTTTTCTAATAGCTTTGCCTCTATCCTCCGAAGCCATTCCTCCATCAACCATTGACTACGTCTCCCATCTTCCCCGCTTACGATTGTTCCTCCATTGCTATATTTTTTCATGTTTTTTGGAACGAATCCTAGAAGCCATCTTCTTCTGCTCAATTTGGGCTTAACTGTCCCCGCCACCCATTGGAGGTTTTGCCGTATGAACTCATATATCACTCTAGTCATGCCATCATTAACACTAACAAATCAGAGACCAACGTGTGTACTCTCCCGACAAGTCCCCCACAAATCTATCGGACCCCAATAAATATGGGATTAAAATCCTATCAAATGATAGAACAAAGGCAAAATTCATTTTACAATTCTTGTAGACATAGAATTCTAATAAGGCGTTGGCATTAAAAATGTAGTTCCAACTAATTTCTGCAATAATGTTTTGACTCATAAAATTTGAAACAAAAGTTGGTTGGAACTATATTTTTTAAAACATATTAATAGTGTTTTGGATCCAACTGCTGTAGTGTAAAACTTTCATATGTTACGATGCAAAATAAAAATATGTTATAGTTTAAAGCTCTAACTTATTATAATATTTAATATCTAATTTCAAGTTTTAACTTTGTTCCTAAATTCTATCTATCATCTATTGTTTTTATGGATGGACTTTCAATTTTTTTTTTCAAGTGAAGCACATCATCTAATAAGAGTGTAAAATTCAATCCAAATCCCTTTCGTTTAGCTTCTAGCAATTATCTAAATATATTATAATATAAAATTCTAACTTATTACAGCATTTAAGATCCAATTTTAAGTTTTCCCATCATCTATTATTTTTTTTAGGGGACTTTCACCAACCAATCCAAATCGCTTTTGTCTAGCTCCTAGCAATCATTTCTTTTCGTACGTCTCTCGCTCCGAGCGTGGCACCCACTCTGCAAGCCAATGTCCGTCCGGCCGCCGAGCTCAGCGAGAAAAATCTTTCCAATTCACTCCGAGACGCCAATGAAAGACGCACACCTCAATTGGTCCTCGATTCGTTGACTCGGAAGCTCACCTTTTGTTCTCTTCACAGCTCAACTTCTCTAGTGTTTTGTTTCAACTTCACCTTCGCCATAACTCAAAACTAAATCACTCCATTTCTCTCTCTCCGGTTTATACTTGGACTTGATTTTGGGAGAAACAAAGTGAGATCGATCATGTGAAATCTTCGGTTTTCATCAGATTTTTCTCGATTTGTTTCGTTCTCTGCATTGGTCTTACTCTCTGCCATGCTGAGGAGCCCAAGAAAAACAAGTTCCGTGAGCGAGAGGCCAGCGACGATGCCCTTGGTTATCCCAACATGTACGTTTTTTTATTCCTTATCCTATTTTTCTTCTTCACTTTATTAAAATCGCTTGATTTGATTGCAGTTACTACAATTTCGGAAGAAAATGTTTCCATCTCTTTTTAATGTATTATTATTATTATTATTTTTCGCTTGTGATCAGTGATGAGGATGCTTTGTTGAATTCCAAGTGCCCTAAAAATTTGGTACCAAGATGGCAAACTGAAGTGAGTTCTAGTATTTATGCTACGCCCTTAATCGCTGATATTAATAGGTATATGAAAATTCCACTTTTCTCTCAATCTTCCGAGTGTATTCCTTTACTTTAATGCTACGTGACACGAGTTGTTTGATATATATATATATATATATATATATATATATATATATATATATATATAAAATTGGCATTGCTAGATTTAAGTATATTTTTTAGAGGTATTATTAATATCTCCTCGAGCAGATAATTATAATGGAAATTGAGGAGTTTGCATTGTTGCTCCAAATGTGTTTATTGGATTGCTCTATCATTGCTTTCGTTCTCATGCTTTTTCTTATATATACAAACTTATGTGGCTGTGATATTTGTTTGTGTTCTTACTTTGTAGTGATGGGAAGCTTGAAATAGTTGTGCCTTCTTTTGTTCATTACCTGGACGTTCTAGACGGCTCGGATGGAGACAGAACGCTAGGTATGGATGGTTTTTCTACTTCTACTTCCGGTGTAAAGCTGAATTTTCACTAATAATTTGTTACGTGTTTATGGTACTAAACTAATTGCTTTTGGCAACTGGTTTGTGTAATTCATTAGGAGTGCCAAAAAACTAGATAATTTTTTATTTGTGCCTGACATGTTGGAAGTATGGAGTGGACATTTCGTTCAATTAAGAGAATTAACCTCTGTGGTTGCTTGCTACTAAAGAAATTAAATACTTGCTAAATTATTTATCTGGTTGGCCTGTTTTCCACCAGTCAACTATGCATTCCAGTCCTCTTCTGTATGATATTGACAAGGATGGCTCAAGAGAAATAGCTTGGCAACCTACAATGGTGAAGTGCTTTTCTTCAGGTACTTATCATATGATCAAAATTCAATCATTGCAATGTTGTTTCTCTCTTGGAATAATTTTTCGTTGTTAGCAAGCTCAAATACAGAATTTTTCTATGTGATTTTTCTAGGGTGTCAGGCTACATGATGGTAGATAAACTGGTGGTACCTCGTAGGAGAGTAAAAAAGAATTGGTATGTGGGTTTGGATCCAGATCCAGTGGATCGTTCCCACCCAGATGTTCATGATGACCAAATTATCCTGGAGGCTGAGAAGGCAAAATCAGTGCATCGTAAGTGAAACCTGTATTGGGGATTATTGTATTTTTTTTTTTCACCTGGTACCTGTCTCTGCTTGTTATCTTCTCATCGTGAAATAAAGAATTTCTTTAGTATAAAGCAGTTGTAAGAATTCCTTCCTTTATATATTGTGGAAAGGCATTTCTTCTAATAGGAACTGATTTTAGCTGGATTTTATGGTCTCCCTTTGCAAAGGCAAATGGGAATATTTTAAGCACTCCAGTTTTAGCTAATGTATCAACAGAGACTGAAATCAAATCAAATGGAAGTCAAGTAGGAACAGACATAAAGCAACCTGCTATTGCAAATGATTCATCTGTGAACTTGAGTTCACCGGCAACGGTTACAAACGGAACAAGCAGGAAGACAGCTCTTGGTAGACAACAATTCAGAAGGATCTCAAGAGTCCGAATAAAAAAAAATGCCAATGAGGATGTTCGTGCTGTAACTGCTGAAAATGAAGGAGGTTTGGAAGCAGAGGTCGATTCATCTTTTAATCTGTTACGTGATAGTGATGAGCTGGCTGATGAGTCCACTTATGACTATGATGATTATGTTGATGAAACAATGTGGGGAGATGAGGAGTGGAAGGATGGGGAACATGAAAAACTAGAGGATTATGTGAACATTGATTCACATATCCTGTGTACTCCCGTGAGTTATTTCTCTGTTGTAATTGTATTATTCATTTTGTGTGCATGTGTTTGTGTACAGACTCTGGATGGGAGGCAAGTCATTGACGGAGTTTCATTCTTTTATGTTATTAGGTCATGGTAGATATTGATAAAGATGGAGTTCTTGAAATGGTTGTTGCCGTTTCTTACTTCTTCGATCATGAGTAAGTTCCTCTTGATAGTTATATTTATTGTCCAATACAAATCCCAAATCCCATCATTATTTATTACCTGTGTCTACTATCTAGGCAGAATACCTGTGGAATTCTCATTATCAATTAGGGATTTTATTTTTTATATTTGGTATGCTATAATAAAGAAAATCTGGTATTATATTGCCAGATTCTCATTTTCTTTTCTTTCCTTAATTAGTGGAGGAATTTCCTCCGTTAGTGTGATTACTCCCTGTTTTTGTGGCTTGCTAAACAGCAGCCAGTGTATATATATGTATTTTGAATTATCCAATGAATAATAAGAAGAATCCTTTTAGAAATCTTCATGGCATCAGAGCCCTCTTCTCTTAAAACCTAATTCCCGATGACAAAATACGGCATGGCTGCTGAGAGACAAAGCTCTTCGTCTGAAGTGACCTCCAACCCAGAACCGCCACCCACTAGGAACAATCATGGAGGAACAGAATCCACCTCTTTTCTTATCACCAGCCACCAACTCAACGGGCACAATTACCTTCAGTGGTCTCAGTCCGTAATGATGTATATTTGCGGAAAAGGCAAGGATGACTACCTCACAGGTGAAGTCACAATTCTAAAGAAGGATGACCCCATATTCAGGAGTTGGAAGGTTGAAAATCATATGGTGATGTTGTGGTTAATTAATTCAATGAACAACGACATTGGGGAGAATTTTCTTCTCTATGGGACCGCAAAAGAAATCTGGGACGCCGTAAGGGAGACATATTCAAGCATTGAAAACACTATAGAACTGTTCGAAATTGAAGCAAACCTGCACGATTTACACCAAGGAGATCTCACGGTAACCCAGTGCTTCAACCATCTGACTCGTCTTTGGCAGCAACTTGACATGTTCGAAGTCCACAATTGGAAGTGTTCTAAAGACAGCGTTGTATCAAAAAATTTAAAGCAGAAACGAACGTTCAAGTTCTTACTCGGCCTCAACAAAAATCTTGATGAGGTTAGAGGGAGAGTGATGGGAATCAAGCCTCTTCCAAGCCCCCGAGAGGCGTTTTCTAAAGTTCGCCGTGAAGAAAGTAGAAAGAAGGTGATGTTGGGATCCCAAAACTCTATTCCAACGCTAAAAGGTTCTGCTCTTGTTGCTCGTAGCCACCAGCGCAATAACAACAGTGACAATCGACAAAGGAAGGGAAGACCTTGGTGTGACCACTGCCGCAAACTAGGGCACCTCAGAGAAAATTGTTGGAAAATCTATGGTAAACTAGTGGACTATAAGCCCTCACGACCTGCAAATGAGAAGGAAAGCCATGCCAATGCTGCTGCTACCACTGACGAAAATCCTCCACCTTCGGAGACCAGTCCGTTCACCAAAGAACAACTCGAGATGCTACAGAAATGTTCAGCCAGAACTCTATAACTCAAACTGGTACCTCGGGCTTTGGAACTAGCATGTTAGCACAGAAAGGTAAACACTCAAATGCCTTTATTGTAAATAAACAACACTCAAGTCCATGGATCATTGACTCAGGAGCATCAGACCATATGACGGGTAATATTAATTTGTTTTACGAGCACAGTCCATGTAAAGAAAACTATACAGTTCGAATTGCAGATGGGTCCCTATCGAGAGTTAAGGGAATGGGTCCTATTACCATATCAAAGGACCTAACTCTAAACTCTGTTCTCCACATTCCTAAGTTGGACTGTAATTTGCTATCTATTAGTAAATTGACTCATGACCTTAATTGTGTGACTAAATTTTTTCCAAACGTGTGTGAATTTTAGGAGTTGGATTCAGGGAAGATGATTGGCAGTACTAAGATGTGTTCTGGACTTTATCTCCTCAAAGACCATTCATCTCTTGGAAGACAAACTCAAAGTGCAAATTGTGTGTCCTTTAAGAGTCAATCAATTTCAAATTCTCTTGTCAATAAAGAAAGTGAGATTATGTTATGGCATTTTCGTCTCGGTCATCCAAATTTTATGTATCTTGAAAAACTATTTCCTTTTGAAGAATTTGAGAATGAATGATCAGAATTCTTCTTATTTTTGCGGTAGAATATTACATCCTAATATACAAAGGTTTATAACTAAATATAGTTAACATATCCCTAAAAATAAGTAAGGAAAATATCCTCCTAAACTCAGGGAATCCAAATAGGAAAAAAAAAAAAATCCGGATTCTCTAATCCCTTAATTTCCTCACATAAATAACTATAGAATAAATTCTAAATATGATAACTTTGAGGGAAATTCAACACTCCCCCTCAAGTTGGGTTGTACATATTGACATGCCCAACTTGTTACATAGTTCCTCAAAGTTAGGACCTAGTAGAGCCTTTGTCAAAATGTCTGCAAGTTGCTCTTGAGTAGGAATGTAGATCAACTGCACTTTTGAGTTCTCAATCTTCTCTGCTATGAAGTGCCGATCAATCTCTACATGTTTAGTTTTGTCATGATGAACTGGATCCTTTGCAATGCTAATAGCTGCTTGATTATCGCATTTAAGCTTCATTGACTTCTCAAACTCCACTCCCAACTTGGTCATTACTCGCCTGACCCAAATTCCTTCACAAATTGTAATTGCTAAGGCTCTTAGTTCAGCCTCAGCACTACTTCTGGAAACTACAAACTATTTCTTACTTCTCCATGTCACAAGGTTTCCCCAGACTAATGAGCAATACCCTATGGTTGACCTTCTGTCTGTCTGATTTCTTGCCCAGTCTGCATCGGAGTATAGAATTATATCTCTACACCCATTCTTTTTGAACAATAACCCTTTTCCAGGAGTCATCTTCAGATACCTCAAAATTTGGTACACCGCTTCCATGTGATCCTCCATTGGATGATTCATAAACTGACTCACAACACTTACTGCAAAACCAATGTTAGGTCAAGTATGAGAGAGATAAATGAGTTTCCCTACGAGACGTTGACATCTTCCTTTATCCACTGGGATTCCCTCCTTTTCACGTCCTAACTTCCTCTTAGAGTCCATAGGGGTGCTTGCAGGTTTACATCCCAACATGCCAGTCTCTTTGAGTAAGTCTAGAGTATACTTTCGTTGAGAGACAAAAATTCCTTTTTTTGATCGCGTTACTTCTATGCCCAGAAAATAGTGTAGATGACCAAGATCTTTTACTTCAAATTCTTCTGCCAAGGACAGTTTAATCTTTAGCAGTTCTTCCTCATAATCTCCAGTTAGAATGATGTCATCAACGTATACAATGAGAATGGCTAATTTATTCTCGGGAGAGTGTTTCACAAAGAGTGTATGATCAGCTTGACACTGAATAAATCCATGTTCCTTTATTGACCTTGAGAACCTGCCCAACCATGCTCGTGGAGACTGCTTAAGTCTATATAGAGACTTCAATAGCTTGCACACCTTTTTGTTCCCGTTGCTTATTTGTAGTCCCGAAGGAATTTCGATGTAGACTTCCTCTTCAAGATGTCCGTTGAGAAAGGCATTCTTTATATCAAGCTGATGAAGTGGCCAGTCCAAGTTTGCCGCTAATGAGAGGAGTATTCGAATAGTGTTAAGCTTCGCAACTGGAGCAAAGGTCTCCTGGTAATCAACACCATAGGATTGAGTAAAACCCCTTGCTACTAACCGAGCCTTAAGTCTTTCAACGTTCCCATCTGCCTTATGTTTCACGGTAAAAACCCATTTGCAGCTCACCGCTTTCTTTCCTGCTGGGAGTTCGGTAATAGTCCATGTACCATTCTTCTTTAATGCTTTAATTTCCTCTTGAACAGCTTGTCTCCAACCTAGATGATTCAACGCCTCTTGAATGCTTGCTGGAATTTGAACATTATCCAACCTTGAGGTAAAACTTTGATAGGACTGAGAGAGACCTGCATATGATATATAGTTCCTGATCGGATATTGAGTACAGGTTCGAGTACCTTTTCTCATGGCAATAGGTAGTTCCAGATCATCTATGATCTAAATCTCCTCTGACCCTTTTTGTTCTGAATTATCCTCACCTTCTATGTTAGTTTCTGCAGTCATTGGGTCCGGTTCAGTTTCTTGGACAGGCGTGAGATGTGCTAGTGTCTCAATCTCCCCCTGAGGTTGCTTTTTCCTCCTGGTGTATACCTTGAGTTCTTTAGTTTCTGACTGAGAATTGGAATTAGGCACACTAACTGGACTTAGTGGTAATTTTTCTGACTGAGTTATGGGTGATAAACTTGGGCTGGACACAGAGCTAGACTCAGGAGCTTGTGGCAGTTTATTTGGGCCAACTTCAGGGTTATGGCTGATTTCAGGTTGTTCTAATAAGGAATCCCAATCCCAATTCAAACTCCAAAGTTGAAGTTCTTTCTGATTCTCCCCCTGAATTTCAGATTTGGAAAAAGAAGGATTTTGATCAAAGAATGTCACATCCATTGTTTCAAATACCCTTCGTGTACTGGGACAAAAACACTTGTAACCTTTCTTATTTGTGGAATACCCGATGAAGACACATTTTATGGATCTTGGATCAAGTTTACTCTTGTTTTGAGGGTACACATGAACAAATACAGAACACCCAAAAATTTTGAAAGGGAGATCAGAGGAAAGAAAACGAGCATGAGGGAATAATTTAAGGAGGGCTTGACGTGGTGTTTCAAATTTTAGAACACGAGATGGCAACCTATTTATGAGGTATGTAGAAGTAAGAATGGCTTCCTCCCAAAGATATTTTAGAACTCCAGTAGAAAACATAAGGGATCGGGCTACTTCCAACAGGTGACGATTTTTTCTCTCAGCCACTCCATTTTGTTGGGGTGTATTTACACATGAACTTACTTGGATAATTCCCTGTTTAGACAAGTATTCACCTAGAACTGAATAGAAATATTCCCTAGCATTGTCAGATTTCAGGATTTGAATTCTAGTATTAAATTGTGTTTGGACCATGGAATTGAAGGCTTGGAATATTCTATCAATTTCTGACTTTTCTTTCACCCAAGTGAGTTGTGTATGATCATCTACAAATGTCACAAACCACCGTGCTCCATTAATATTTTTTATTCGAGAGGGTCCCCAAATATCACTATGAATTAATGCAAATGGTTTTGATGGACAATAAGGCACACTTGGATAGATAGAACAGGTGTGTTTTGCAAGTTGACATATCTCACAATTGAAAAATTTTGAATTTTTATTGATGAATAAATGAGGGAATAACCTTTCAAGATACATAAAATTTGGATGACCCAACCGATAGTGCCATAACATAACTTCACTACCTTTATTGAAACTTGAATTGAAAACAGACTTAGGATTGAAAATATGAAATGACTGACTCTTAGAAGGACCACTGCTCGCACTGATTTCAAGTTGAGGTGTCTTGAAGAGATAAAGTCCCGAGCACATCTCAGCACTGCCAATCCTCTTCTTCAAACCCAATTCTTGAAAAACACATTTGGGAAAAATTTAGTAAGGCAGTGATTGTCATGGGTCAATTTACTAATGAATATCAAGTTGCAATCAAGTTTAGGATCATGAAGCACGGTTTTTAAAGTGATTCCGGGTGAGAGTTAAACCAAACTAGTCCGGCCACCTTTGATAGTGAGCCATCAGCAATGTGCACTGTGAGATTGGTATGACATGCTTGATAATCATGAAAAAGAGATTTATCCCCTGTCATATGGTCTGACGCCCTTGAGTCAATGATCCAATTTTTTGAATTTTTAGCCCACACTAAAAAAGCAGAACATGGGTTACCTGCTTGTGCATGCATACTAGTAGATGGGGCAGGACCAGTGTGCTGAGAAAGTGTGTTGCTTAGAAGTTTTTTGAAGCACTTCAAGTTGTTCCTTGGTGAAAGGACTTGACTCAGCATTGGCTGGTTGTTCCTCGACTGCATTGGCTGAATTTGCGCGGTTGTCCCTGTCAGAAATTGACTTTGATAATCTCCAATCATCTGGTTTGCCATGTATTTTCCAACATGTGTTTTTGGTGTGACCATGTTTAGCACAATGATCGCACCACGGTCTTCCCTTTTTCTGTTGACGAGCATCTTGTTGGTGTAGAGGACGTGAGCCACGGGCAGCAAGTGCAGACCCTTCAAATGTTGGAGATGAATGTTGACCACCCATCATGAACTTTTTCCTACTTTCCTCACAACGGACTGTAGAAAAAACTTCTCAAAGGCTCGGAAGAGGCATTGTTCCCATCACTCTACCTCTAACATCATCTAAATTTTTGTTTAATCCCAGCAAGAATTTAAATATCCTCTTTTGCTTCACTAGTTTACGATACAGAACATTGTCTTCGGAACACTTCCATGCATGACTTTCGAACATGTCTAGTTGTTGCCAGTGACGGGTGAGTGTGTTGAAGTATTGTGTCACTGTGGACTCTCCCTGCCATAGATCATGAAGGATTGTCTCAATTGTGAAGAGTTCCGATGTATTCTCAGAACTGGAATAGGTTTCTCTTACTGCTTCCCAAATTTCTTGTGCAGTCTCATAGAGAAGAAAATTCTCACCAATATCAATATTCATTGAATTGATGAGCCATGACATAATCTAATGATTATCGGCCTTCCATTTCTTGTAACCTGGATCATCCTTCTTCGGAATTGGAATCTCCCTTGTTAAGTAGTCTTTTTTGCCTCTGCCACAAATGAACATCTTGACAGATTGAGACCACTGGAGAAAGTTTTGCCCGTTGAGTCTGTGGCTGGTGATGAGAAGAGGGATATTTTTAGAAGTTCCAGAATTTCCAGAGTTTGGAAGAGCAGGTGTTTGATCAGAGTGAGAAGATGCTTCAGAGGTGGAGCTGGTTGCCATGCCGTACTTGACCATGGGAACGGCTGGTAATGGAGATTAATATATTTTTTATTTTTGGAGAACCGGCTTTGATGCCATGAATAATTTGAGAAAGAATGATCAGAATTCTTATTTTTGTGGTAGAATATTACATCTTAATATACAAAGGTTTATAACTAAATATAATTAACATATCCCTAAAAATAAGTAAGGAAAATATCCTCCTAAACTCAGGGAATCCAAATAGGAAAAAATCTGGATTCTATAATCCCTTAATTTTCTCACATAAATAACAATAAAATAAATTCTAAATATGATAACTTTGAGGGAAATTCAACAGTTGCAATTTCTTATATGCTATTTTCCTTTTAAAGACATCTTGTCCTGATAAAATCTTCCTTTTGAATTTTTGATATCCTTTGTCGTTCTTTAGCATGCATAGGTTGTAACTTATCTTCATGTATTTGTATATATGCAGCCTTTGGACCAAGAGTACCTTGACATTTTGAGTCTTTTTGGCGATTTTGAAGAATCAGCTTTTTCTATCCACAATCTCCTTCAAGCTGGAAAAGCTTACAACCTTACTGCAGGATCATGGATGGGACCATATGCTATGTGTCGCACATGGGAAACTCTAGTTCGATTGATTGACCATGGGAACGGCTGGTAATGGAGATTAATATATTTTTTATTTTTGGAGAACCGGCTTTGATGCCATGAATAATTTGAGAAAGAATGATCAGAATTCTTATTTTTGTGGTAGAATATTACATCTTAATATACAAAGGTTTATAACTAAATATAATTAACATATCCCTAAAAATAAGTAAGGAAAATATCCTCCTAAACTCAGGGAATCCAAATAGGAAAAAAAAAAAAATCCGGATTCTCTAATCCATTAATTTCCTCACATAAATAACTATAGAATAAATTCTAAATATGATAACTTTGAGGGAAATTCAACACCTTCTATGTTTATCAATAAAATCCCAAAGTCTTTCAGTTGTGAAATTTGCCAATTAGCCAAACATACTCGTACCATTTATCCCAGCCTCCCATACAAACCATCTCATCCGTTTGCCATGATTCATAGTGATGTGTGGGGACTATCGAAAATAAAAATTAACAAGAACATGAAGGTTTGTGTCATTCATCGACGATCACGCTAGGTTGACATAGATATTTCTAATGAAAGAAAAATCTGAAGTGGGTCAAATCTTCGAAAATTTCAACACCATGATACAAACCCAATTCCACACCAAGATTCAAGTCCTGAAAACTGACAATGCCAAAGAATATTTCAAAACTATCCTGGGCTCATATCTCTTAAGTCAAGGCATAGTTCACCTAAGTTCTTGCATTGACACACCCCAGCAAAATGGAGTTACAGAGAGAAAAAACAGACACTTATTGGAGGTAGCCCAATCACTCATGTTCTCCACACATGTACCGAAACATTTTTGGGGAGAAGCGGTACTTACAGCAGCATATCTCATTAATAGAATGCCTTCCAGAATTCTCAAATTCCAAACCCCTTGCCAAGCTTTCCTTCAAATATTTCCACACACCAAAACAATCACCTCTTTGGATCCTAAAATATTCGGATGCACGGCATTTGTTCATATCCACCAACAACACCGTAGCAAATTGGATCCCAAATCCATCAAATGTGTCTTCCTTGGGTATTCTTCACACCAAAAGGGCTACAAATGTTACTCTCCCATCACCAAGAAAATATACAACTCTATGGATGTCACATTCTTTGAATATCAAGCATATTATCCCAAACCTTCAATTCAGGGGGAGAACATGAGTGAATATCAGTTTTGGGATGATTATCATGGCAATGAACCTCACCTTCCTCAGCCGTGCACGAATTACTCACCATCAACACCATACCAACCAAATGCCATTCAAATCCTAGAAAAACCCGAGAGTCTTACCCCTGAGAGTTTTACTCCTACAAACACAATCCGAACTGAGAGTCTTCCTCCTGCAAATACCTTCCACAATCTTGTCCGTACATGTCAAGTCCTCCTCAATTTGCAAACAGAGAGTTTCGTGTCTATACTAGAAGGACAGGCCTAAGAGACAGATAGTGCACTCAATACCTCTCACTCTTGACCAAGACACTGAACCAAGTTCAAACCCTATTCAAATTCACCTAGGTAAGGGAAATTCTAGTCTTGAGGACACAGTACCTATCCTTGGTGATCTGGATGTACCGATTGCTCTAAGAAAAGGTGTTAGGTCTTGCACCGATCATCCTATCTGCAAGTTTGTATCATACGAAAGACTATCACCATCATATCGGGCGTTTGTCTCCTCTCTCGACAGTGTGCAGGTTCCTCACTCCATTCAGGAAGCTCTTAGTAATCCTGCATGGAGATTGGCTGTGAATGAAGAAATTAGAGCTTGGGAGAAAAATGGTACGTGGGTAATCTCTACTCTTCCTAATGGAAAGAAACCAGTCGGGTGTAAATGGATTTTCACTGTCAAACACAAAGCTAATGGGAGCATTGAGAAGTTGAAAGCCTGACTTGTTGCTAAGGGCTTCACTCAGTCTTATGGAATAGACTACTGAGAAACATTTGCACCAGTCGCCAAACTTAACACTGTTAGAGTCCTACTCTCTCTTGCAGCTAATAGAGATTGGCCCTTGCATCAACTGGATGTTAAAAATGCATTTCTAAATGGTGATTTGGAAGAAGAAGTGTATATGGAGATTCCACCAGGATTGGAAACCGCTTCAAATCACAACAAGGTTTGCAAACTTAAGAAATCTCTGTATGGTTTAAAATAGTCCCCTCGTGCTTAGTTTGGCAGGTTTGCAAGCTCAATAATGGGGCACGGATATACTCAATGTCAGGCAGATCACACCTTGTTCGTAAAGTTCTCCTCTGAAAGAAAGGTTGCAATTCTAACAGTGTATGTTGATGACATTATTTTAACAGGTGATTATGAGGATGAACTAGTGAAAATGAAGAAACTATTAGCCAAGGAATTTGAAATCAAAGACCTCGGCTATCTCAGGTACTTTCTTGGCATGGAGTTGGCTCGGTCTAAGAAGGGCATATTTGTCTCCCAACGTAAATATGCTTTGGATTTACTGAAGGAGATAGGGATGCTAAGATGCAAACCAGCAGATACTCCCATGGATTCAACCAAGAAGATTGGAACTGAGAAGGATAGTGCACCAGTGGACAGGGGGAGATCTCAAAGATTGGTTGGTCGCCTTATCTACCTCTCACACACTCGACTTGACATTGGATTTCCTGTGAGCGTTATAAGTCAATTCATGAACAACCCAACCGAAGAACATATGGAGGCGGTGAACAGAATTTTGAGGTATCTTAAGATGACCCTAGGAAAAGGACTGTTATACAAAAAGAGTGACAATAGAGATATTGAAGTCTTCTTAGACGCTGATTGGGCAGGAGATGTGTCAGATAGGTGTTCCACATTAGGGTATTGCTCTTTTGTATGGGGAAACCTTGTGAACTAGAGAAGCAAGAAGCAACCTGTGGCTTCAAGAAGCAGTGCAGAGGCAGAATTCAGAGCTCTAGCCCTAGGTATTTGTGAAGGAATGTGGATAAAGAGATTACTTAGTGAACTGGGAGTTACTAGCAAGAAACCTATCAAGATGTTTTGTGATAATCAAGCGGCCATTAGCATTGCAAATAATCCTGTGCACCATGATCAGACAAAACACATCGAGATAGATCGACACTTCATCTCTGAGAAAATTGAAAACTCAGTTGTGCAACTCATATACACACCTACTAGGTCTCAGACGGCGGACATTCTCACCAAAGCTCTTTCACGAACTAATTTTGAAAAACTGAGTCACAAGCTGTGTATGTACAACATTTACAACCTAGCTTGAGGGGGAGTGTTGAATTCTCATAATCAATAATCAATTAGGGATTTTATTTTTTATATTTGGTATGCTATAATAAAGAAAATCTGGTATTATATTGCCAGATTCTCATTTTCTTTTCTTTCCTTAATTAGTGGAGGAATTTCCTCCATTAGTGTGATTACTCCCTGTTTTTGTGGCTGGCTAAACAGCAGCCAGTGTATATATATGTATTCTGAATTATCCAATGAATAATAAGAAGAATCCTTTTAGAAATCTTCAAATACCGTCGCCCATTCTTACTAAGAAACTGAAAAAAAGGAAGAAAGTGGGGAAAGTGGGGAAGAAACAGATACCCTGCCAATACTGGATACTAATATATATTAATTTGCGTATCTGAAAGCAATCAGTACTCTTTGAGTTGATGGGTTGATACGAACAAAAATAGCTTATGAGGAAGATCAACATAATAAAAATAGACTTAAATATAAGGAAGTAGACTTACTGAAATAGTTTGGGTTTGGGAAAACTTATTCAAACTCTCATAAAATATTCTGAAATTAGACTTGAGACTACAAGCGTTGGACTTGAAACTAACTTTTTAATTATTATATTGATCTTCCTCACTATTCTTGTTGGTCATCATCATAGGTACTATGGAAACTCAGAGAACTTGAAGGAGTTGGGTAACGATGATATTGGGAAATATGTAGCTAGTGAAATTGTTGTTTTTGATCTTGACACGAAACAAGTAAAGTGGACAGCTGAACTAGATTTGAGTACAGACAAGGGAAATTACCGTGCATACCTATACTCTTCCCCAACTGTCATTGACCTGGACGGTGATGGGTACATATATATTCTTGTTGGAAGTTCTTATGGCTTGTTCTACGTCTTGGGTCATAAAGGTAATCACTTAAAGTTCTGTGTTAATTTCCTTTTTTTTTTAATGTAGCTTTACTATTATCTTATGTTTGTGTGGTTATAAAATCACATTTCTAGGGATGAGTTGGCATAATTCTAAGCATTATTAAGGGAAATTGAAGAATCATGATTGCACTGTTTACTGTTTTCTGTCGCTATTCCATTTTGACCGATACAAATGTAAAAGTAGTTACCCATCTGCTTTTCTCTTCGTGTTAACTAATAATTATATGTGAATGGGTTCAGCATGCATTTTTACATTGCCATGGACAATATTTCTTGTTTGGATAGCAAGGGTGTCATTTGCTTTCTCTGCAGCTTTGTCTATATTTCTGTGAAATAAAATATGGTTGATAGCTTGTAACAGTAATATACGTTCTTTATTACCTGTGTTTTTAATTTGCTTTCATGGAAGTAAGTGGCTAATTACATCACCTCACAAGAATCACATTAACTTCATATGGTCGTGGAAATGGAGAACTTGAAGTTTTATTTTTTATTTACCGGATCAAACTTTTTAGAACTTATCTCCAGATTTTTGTGTATTGATTTTGATGCTAATTTGTGTCTTGATATTCAGGCAATGTCAGGACAAAGTTTCCTCTTGAAATGGCTGAAATTCAGGGTGGTGTTGTTGCTGCTGATATCAATGATGACGGAAAAATTGAATTAGTGACTACTGATACGCATGGAAATTTTGCTGCGTGGACTGTGCATGGTGAAAAAATTTGGGAAAAGCATCTTAAGAGTTTGATTCCACAAGTATCTTTCATATCTATTGTTAATGTCAAACTTTGTCAACATGTTAAATTGGCCATACCAGGTGAGAACTTAGCATAAATATGAGCAGATTATGTGTTGCAATTATCGTTGTTGTTGTTGTTGTTGTCAACCTATTTTCTTAATATATGTTCCAAAGATCCAAGGACAAGGATATCATCACAGAAGATACAAACAAGGCATTTATTACTCTTTTTTTTTTGTGAAACAAGAAACTTTATATTGATATAAAAACATGTATAAATTGTCTTCTTGTCGTATTGTACGTTTTAATGGAAAAGTGTTTTTGGTTGAATATTATATATGCATCCACAAATGGAACTTATTTGAGTAACACAGATTTTTGTGAAAAAATTAGATGAAAATTTGTTTAGGAAGTACACATGGGAAGCGCTACAAGAGGGGAAAAAAAGGTTAAAGTGGGGACACAATTAAAAAAAAGTTACTTTAACAAGGGCAAATTAGAGATTGGCCTTCATGAGAAATAGTAATAAAGAGGGTTGCATGAAAAAAAAAAAAGCTTAAATACGAAATAGTAATAAAGAGGGTTGTGTTAAAAAAAAAAAAAAAAAAGAGCTTATATATGACCATATTTTAAAGAAATTATTTTAGTAGGTCAGTTAAAAATTATAAGAATTACTATTGGTATAAAAGAATAATGCATGAAAAGATATTTTAGAAGGGAAAAAATTTGAAAAACAAAATACTTTAATAGGAGCAAATTAGAGAAGATATTTCAACAAAGCACCTAAGATTTAAAAGGAAAAAGAAAGCAAATAAAAAACCAGAAGATAAAAGACGGGAAATCCATTGAATTGAGGATTATTGGAGGCATATTTGAAATATCTATTAAGTTAGGGGGCATATAAATATAGATATGTAAAGTTCAAAGAAGTATACACACACATATATATATATATATATATATATATATATATATGCGCACACGCCAAAAAAAAATCCATGGGGGCATATGCCCCCCTTGCTCTCAACTCTTTCCACCCCTGTGTGTGTGTGTGTGTGTGTTTTTTTTTTTTTTTTTTTGGTTTAGAAAACTTCCTTTTATTGCTGATGAAATCAATGACAAAGGAAGGAGGCCCTTTTTTGGCTCAAACCGTCAAATCATTGAACCAAATGGCCTCTTTTAAGTTTTCTGGATTCTGGATGAATTTACATGTCAGAATATAGCTTCCTAAATGGATGTTACAACTTACAAGCCTCGTGTTTCATGCATTAATGCTTCTGGTTTCTTGATGTATACCAGAAAATGGCAACTGAGGTTATTAGTGCCCAGATGCAATTACAGATTCTTTTAGTTTATTAAGAACCTAGAGGTTCTTTATTGCATCTTGGATTTCACATGTCATTGCTTTTTAGCTTTCTAGATGAGGAACATTTTGGACGTTGTGATGAAAATGTTTATGTCTGAATGTAGTCGGAATAGGTTCTTCTGATTATTCTTTGTAATAGGTTCTTTTGATTATTCTATGTTGGATGAATTTATAACAGAGATCATATTGCCCAGGGTCCTACTGTTGGTGATGTTGATGGAGATGGCCATACAGACGTCGTGGTTCCAACAATTTCCGGGAACATATATGTTCTCAGTGGAAATGATGGATCATTTGTTCGCCCATATCCATATAGAACTCATGGAAGAATGATGAATACAGTTCTTCTTGTTGGTCTGAGCGAACATGGCAAGAAAGCTAATGGACTTACACTTGTTACTGCATCATTTGATGGTTATTTGTGCCTAATAGATGGACCAACCTCATGTGCAGATGTTGTTGATGTTGGTGAAACTTTGAAAGATAATCCTGGATCCGTTAGTGATGTGGAATAGAACTATCAATTCTTTTTCCCCCCCTTCTTTTTTCTCATTTGGTCCAAAACTTTGCTCATGCATTACTCCTTTTCATGATAGATATAGCATGGTCTTGGCGGATAATGTTGATGGTGGAGATGATCTGGATCTAATCGTAACAACCATGAATGGCAACGCGTTTTGCTTCCCAACTCCTGCTCCTCATCATCCCCTAAAGGTGAAACAGGTCTGAAGTTCATTGGCGTACTGTATTCTTCCCCTTAATGTTCTAACTTATCTTTATCAGGCTTGGAGATCCCCTGATCTAGGTAGAAATAATGTTGCAAATAGGCATAACCGTGAAGGAGAGAGAAGGATAAAGCAAAACCAGATTATACATAGTCCTGGAAAACATCGTATAAAACTTCCAACAGTTGGAGCAAGGACAATGGGTACTGTTTTGGTGGAGACGGTAGACAGGAACGGACTATATTTTTTGGATGAATTCTCCCTCACCTTCCATATGTATTACTATAGACTGTTGAAGTGGCTCCTTGTCCTCCCAATGCTTGTGATGTTTTGTGTCCTTGTGATTCTTCGCCCACATGAGTCCATGCCTTTGCCATCATTTGCACGAAACACTGACTTGTAATGTTCACCCCATGTCCACGTCTACCGCAGGTGCCGAAGTTCTTACAATGTGACATAATTCTCCATCTCAACCAATGGCTAAAACATAGCGATAAAGTGATGTTCGAAGTTCTTACAATGTGATATAATTCTCCATCTCAACCAATGGCTGAAACATAGCGATAAAGTGATGATCGTCAAAATTTTTTGATCGCCAAAGTATGCTAGATAATTCAGTGGGCCAAAATATGGTTTTGGCTCGAGCTGAATTTTTAGATTTGGATGATAGATATTTGGGAGTTGTAACATAGATCATTTTGAGTTATGAACTATAAAGACTTTTCAAGTCCCAAAATCTTCTTTTTTGGCCTAATCATTTGAGAGTTTTGTCACTTCTAAGTATTTGGAGGAATTTGTGGAAATCGATAATTTTTATAGGAAGTTTGTGAATCGCTTATTCTTCATAGTAGCATACATGCACGTAAATCTTTTAAGATGCAAAAAACTACTTTCTTGAATGATAACTGTAGACCTGAACACATTCTTGTTGTGATGCCTTTCAACAGTGTATGCTCATTTTTTTGTTGATTTCTGCAGCATACATATATGTTTAGCCGGCCATTTTTGCAGGCATAAATCCTTTTTTTTTTTTTTTTGCTGTGCTAATGTGTGAACAGTATTGGGGTTGAAATATGCTTGACTGTCGAATAGCTAATTTAATTCAAACCTGTTTAGTTACATGGCTTCTCTTTATAGTTGTTTGGAATCATAAAACTATCCGCTTCGTTGTGGCCTTAGCTACCAGTGGCAGTGCTTGTCTTTAATTGTGCAAAGGCATGAATACGAGTAACAAGGTGATTTAACATCGCTTGGTCATGTTTTCGTTCTTATATTCATTTGGAGGATGCTTTCTGAATGCTGCAGCAATAACAAAGAAAGCAGCAAAGGATATCCTGATTGTATCGTCAGCAAATGCCCTGCTCTTGGCGACTTTATATCGCAATCTGAGCGAGTATATGCTCAAATTTCAACATTTACCCTGGTACACTTTTTAAATTATTTAAGGGGTTGGTTGGAACTTTTTAAATTATTTAAGGGGTTGCTGTCCAGCCAACCGAGCCTATCGTTTTTTCCAACAATTGAAATCACTGTAGATTCGGACAGGAGTGATCTCACAAAACCACCACCATGGGTTTACTTGGTTCACACCAATAGATTGACATAGATGGCCAAGAGGGCAGGAGGGGCTGGCATGTTAGCGCGAGAGAGGGGACGGTGTGTGGAAGAGAGTTAAATTTATACTTGAAGATTCAATAAGAATCTGAGCTATTTTATGTTTAATTTTTTTAAATGTCATCTAAAAACAATATAATCTCTCTCTTTAAACATTAATTCTCAAAGAACTTAGAAAAGAAATAAGTTTTAAGGATTTTTTTCCATTCACTATTGTTTCTTTTTCTAATTTAGTGTGTTTTTCACAGAAGAAAAGAAAAGAGGGCGTACTTAAATAAGAAATAAGTTTTCATAAGTTTTTCCAATTTAGTATTGTATCTAATGCTGAATTAGTATGTTTTTCACACAATAATTAAAACGGAGGTGGGCATGAAAAATGAGCGATCATTTTAACAAGTTTTTTTAGTTCATTATTGTTTCTATGGCTAAATTATTTTTTTTTTACACAAGAAATAAAAAGGGGGTGTGCTTAAAAAAGAAATAGGTTTTAACAAGTTTTTTCTATTCATTATTGGTTCTATAGCTAAATTAGTGTGTTCTTCATGCAAGAAGTGAAAAGAGACCGTGTTTAAATAAGAAATAAGTTTTAATAAATTTTTTTCAATTCATTATAGTTTCTATGGCTAATATAGTACGTTTTTCCTCACAAGAGTGAAAAGAGGGCGTGCTTAAATAAGAAATAAGTTTTAACATTTTTTTTAATTCACTATTGTTTTGATAGTTAAATTAGTATGTTTTGTCACAAAAGAATTGAAATGGTAGTGCGCTTAAAAAACAAGCCTTTATTTTTATAAGTTTTTTTAATCTTCTATTGTTTCTGTGGCAAAATTACTATGTTTTCAAACAAGAAGTGGAAAAGGGACGTGCTTAAATAAAAAATACATTTCAACACGCTTTTTTATTTCAATATTGTTTCTATTTTCAAATTTGAATGTTTGTTAACTCAAGCATTGAAACAATGAAGTGCTTAAAAAATAAGCCATAATTTTAACAAGTTTTTTCAATTCACAATTCTTTGTATGGCTAAATTAGTGTGTTTTTTACATAAGAAGTGAAAAGAGAGCGTGCTTAAATAATAAATAAGTTTTAGCAAGTTTTTTTAATTCACTATTGCTTCTTTGGCTAAATTAGTATATTTTTCACACAAGAGATAAAAAAAGGGTCATGCTTAGATAAGAAATATGTTTTCACATGCTTTTTCAATTCAGTATTTTTTTTTTTTTTGCTAAATTTGTAGTTTTTCACACAAGAATTGAAGCATTTGTGTGCATAAAAACAAGCCATAATTTTATCAAGTTTTGTTTAATTCAATATTGTTTCCATGGCTAAATTATTGAGTTTTCCATACAAGAATTTTAAAAAAAGGAGTGTTTAAAGAAGAAATACATTTTAGCAAGTTTTTTCAATTCACTATTATTTGTATGGCTAAATCAATGTGTTTTTCACACAAGAAGTGAAAAGAGAGTGGTCTTAAATAAGAAAAATGTTTTAATAACATTTTTCAATTCATAATTGTTTCTATGGCTAAATTAATGTGTTTTTTCCACAAGAAGCAAAAAAGGGGGAGTGCTTAAATAAGAAATAAGTTTTAGCAAGTTTTTCAATTCTGTATTGTTTCTATTGCTAAATTAGTACCTTTCTTCACACAAGAATTGAAATAAGGGTGTGCATAAAAAACGAACCATAATTTTTAACAAGTTTTTTTAACTCACTATTATTTCTATGGCCAAAATGTTGAAAAAATAGTACGCAATGGAATTTTAAAATTTTTATATCAGAGTATTTTTTGAAACACAAATTTGAGATGCTATATGCATAAATTAATCAGATCTTACTAACCTTTTGTGTGCTGAAAAGCTCATGCAATCAATGAAAATAAGTAACGTTTTAGAAGGACCTCAACCAACTAGCCTTCTTTGCTATATTCTCTATCCACGATCAGAGTGAGTGTGGGCTCACGTTGTTAAGCTTTTCCACTAGGTGATTTTCCTTCTAACCAATTGAGAGACAATAGCTCTCAGGGAGTTTCTAGAGTCTCGCTGGTAGAGTTTCACTCTTAATCTCTCAACTGATCTCAATAATAATGAGACTCACTCCCTTTTTATAGAAGTTAGGCCTAGGAGTCAGTCCTTATCAAACAATGCCTCAAAAATTTGAGTCAAATTCAAATCAGAAATCAATATCTGATAAAATCTGTGTCTAAATACGTGATTTTTTTATCGCGTGGCATACATTTCAATCTATCTAACCGGCATGCCGAATTTGCCCCATCAGTAGGCCAAACCTGAGGATTGGCATGCCAAACCTGCAATAAAAAAAATCCTAGCGAATCATTTATTCTCTACCCAAGATTCTATAAGATAAAGTCTCAGTTTTAATTCAAATAACTCAACAGAAAAGTTATCTAATTAAAACAACTTCATCTAGATAATCTCTAAGAAAATGAATGAATTTTTGATAATCCTATAAGTTTATCTTGATTTAATTTCTTCAAAATTAAATTAGCTGATAAACATACAAGATTATACGATCCCAATAATTCAACAAGTTTATCTTGAATTAATTTTGTCACAAAATTAATTAAACTGATAAACAAACAAGAATATCTAATTTTACTAATTTCAACCAATATGATAAATCTGACATAAGTCACTGATTATTGGAAAAGCATGTCGTATTGTTACAGAATTTTTATGACCTAACAAAGGGGACTTGATGGACATCTATAGTTCAAGCTCCCTAAAAATTATGAAACTCAATATCCTAGATATACATTTCATAATTTTCAACTCCAACGCTATTCCACCAAAAGCTTGGAGTTACACTCTCAAACTATATAGAATTATGAAGCCCATATAGCTAAGTCTCCATGACGTATCATAATGAATTGTATCCCTATAGGATTATCAGCAATTGGCTTAAGGACAAGTTTTGTCTTATTTTCCTGATTATTTTTATCTTACGTTCCATTATCTCACAATTGGAAAACTTATCATCCAAAGGCAATATACTATTTGGTTACACCTATGTATCTAAATGGTTGAGTGCTCTAGTTTTTCAATTATAGGATAACACATATAAGAGGATATCAACTACTCCTAAAGAGGTGCTATGGATTCTATATCAATGAATAACAGGTCTATGCTATCAAGAGTCATACCTCCAATGTACCAGCATGCGTACCACTATAAAAATATGGATGTCACTCTTTGGTACATCAAAAGACATAAGTCAAGACAACGGGCCCATTATTAATCTCAAGATTAAGATATAATACAAATGATTGTCTAAAGTGAATCGATTTGCCTAGACAGAATTATTAATCCAAATCAATTCACTTTATGTCCTGATCCAACTCATTGTCACCTATGATAATGTGCCGATGTTTCTATTCGCAGAGTCCACCTCTGATGGTCAAGACTTCTAATAGGGTTATAGACAACATGTTAATCTTTGCATAAATAAAGCGCCTAACTTTATTTCCTTGATTGCATATCTTATAATTTACATCATCACCTTAAGAATCATGTATTTCGCATAATCTGTTCATTATATGTCCAATTCTTAGAGGTTTAGACTGACAGTCTTAGACTTTTGTTTGCTTAACATACATTCAACATATGAACGTAAAGAGGACAAGATTTGGTATAAAAATAATAAATAAATTCTTTATTGATAAAAATGTCTCCAAAAACATGTCACATTTTTACTCCTTAGGGCATACCGTATAACAATCTTCCACTTGCACTAAGTGAGTAAATATGACAAATCTCGTATCCCTATAGCTTCCACACGCCTCTTGAAGACTCTTCTATAAGTGTCTTCGTAAATTGATCAGCTAAATTGTCCTCTGATGTGATTTTTTCACCATGACATGCCCTCCCTCAATAAAGTCCTTTATCATATCCTCTGACGCAATCAATATGCTTACTCTTCTTGTGAAATCTTGGTTCCTTAGCATTAGTTATCGCTACACTATTGTCAAGTACAGTGATACCATCTTATCCATACTAGGAACTACCTTAAGATCCCCAAGGAACTTTCAGAGCCACACTGTTTCTTTTGAAGCATCACTAGCAGGCATATACTCGCCTCCATTGTTCAATCCAAAGTGCAATATTGATTCACACTTCTTCAACTGATGGCACCGCCGCCCAAAGTAAGCACAAAACCTAAAGTTGATCTTCTCGAATCTGGACAGGATTAGAAATTTGAGTCGTTATATCCTAGAGGAGTTAAGTCCTCACCCTAATATACAAGCATATACCCTTGAGTCCTTCTTAGGTACTTGAAAATATGCTTTACCACAACCCAGTGGTTTGGTCCCGAATCTTCTTGTAATCGACTTACAATCCTGACCGCATAACAAATATCTAGTCGTGTGCAAAACATGGCATACATGAGGCTACCTACTGCGGAAGCATAAGGCACCTTCTTCATGTTTCTCTTTCTTCCTTAGACTTTGGAGAGTCTTTCTTAGAAAGAGTAATTCTAGACCCAGATTGTTGCCCACCTTTCTTGGAATCTTGCATTGCAAAACTCTTGAGGATCTTATCTATGTAGCTGGCCTACGATAAAGCTATCATTTTGTTTTTCCTATCCCGAAAGATTTGGATACCAAGAACAAAATATGCCTTACCTAAGTCCTTCAAGTCAAACTACTTGGTCAACCATAATTTGACCAATGACAATGCTTCAACATCATTGTCAATTAGCAGAATGTCATCTACATAGTGTTAGACATGTTTGCTCTAAGGAGTAAAAATGTAATATGTTTTGAAGACATTTTTATCAATAAAAAATTTATTTATTATTTATATACCAAGTCTTGTCCTCATTACGTTCATATTTGTTGAATATATGATAAGCAAACAATAGTCCAAGACTGTCGGCTGAAACCTCTAAGAATTGGGCAAATGATGGACAAATTATATAGAAGACATGATTCTTAAGGTGACGGTCTAAATCATAAGATCCGCAATCGAGGAAATAAAGTTAGGCGCTTTATTCATGTAATGATTGTTATGTTGTCTACATCCCTATTGGGAGACAGTTTGTCTTGGCCATCAGAGGTGGACTCCGTGAATGGAAACATTGGCACATTGTCATAGGTGATGATGTGTTGGATCGGGACATGGAGTTAATTGATTTGGATTAATAATTATGTCTCAACAAATCGATTCACTTTAGACAATCATTTGTATTGTATCTTAATCCTGAGATGAATAGTAGGCCCGTTGTCTTGACTTGTGTCTTTTGATGTACCAAAGGGTGACACCTAAATTTTTAATAATGGTATGCATGTCGATACGTTGGAGGTATGACCCTTGATAGCGTAGACCTGTTATTCATAGATATGGAATCCATAGCTTCTTTTTAGGAGTAGTGATATCTTCTTATATGTGTTATCCTGTAATTGAAAAATTAGAGCACTCAACCATTTGGATACATAGGTGTAACCGAATGGTATATTGTCTTTGGATAGTAAGTTTTTTGATGGTGACATAATGGAACGTAAGATAAAAATAATTGGGAAGGTAAGACAGAACTTGTCCTTAAGCTGATTATGGATAATCCTATGGGGATACGATACACTATGATATTTTATGGAGACTTAGCTATATGGGCTTCGTAATTCTATAGAGTTCAAGAGTGCAGCTCCAAGCTTTTAGTGGAGTAGTATTGGAGTTGATAATTATGAAATGTATATTTGGCATCTTGGGTTTCATAATTATCGGGAGCTCAAACTATATAGGTCCATTTGGTCTCCTTTGCTAGCTCATAAAATCCTGTAACGATACGATGTGCTTTTTTAATAATTGGTGACTTATAACAGATTTATTAGATTGGTTGAAATTTGAAAGAATCAAATAATTCATGTCTGTTTATCAGTTGAATTAATATTGCGACAAAATTAATTCAAGATAAACTTGTGGAATTATTAGGATCAGATAATTCTTGTCTGTTTATCAGTTAATTTAATTTCAAATAAATTAAATCAAGATAAACTTGTAGAATTATTAGGAATCTATTTATTTTCCTAAAGATTATCTAGATAAAGTTATTTTAATTAGATAACTTCTCTATTGGGTTATTTGAATTAAAAACTGAAGCTTTTATCCTGTAGAATCTCGAGTGGAAAATAAAAGGTTCGCTGAGATTTTTTTCGGTAATTTGGCATACCGATCCTTAAGCTCGGCCTGCCGATGGGACAAGTTTAGCCTACTGATTAGGCAGATCGGCCTGCCTATGCGCAATAAAAAAATCACACGTTTTCACGCTGATTTCATCCGATATTGATTTGAATTTGATTTTTTGAGACCTTATCTGATAAGGAATGACCCTAGACCCAACCTCTATAAATAAGGAGTGAGTCTCATAAGTTATTTAGATCAATTAAGAGATTAAGAGTGAAACTCTACTAGTGAGATTCTGAAACTCCTTGAGAGCTCTTGTTTTCAAATCACAAACACTAGCTTTGGATTCTCTCAATTGGTTGGAAGGAGAGTCACCTTGAGGAAGAGCTGTACGTGTGAGCCCACACTCACTCTGATCGTGGATAGAGAATAACAAAGAAGACCAGTTGGTTTAGGCTTTTCTAGTTCGTTACTTCCTTCACGCATTACGGAAGTTCTTCGGCATTCAAAGTTTAGTAAGATTTGACTAATTTATGCATATATTGCATGTCAAACTTGTGTTTTAGAAAATACTCAGATATAAAATTTTTAAAATTCTACTACATACTATTTTTTCTAACAATTGGTATCAAAGCCAGGTTTTTATGTAAATTTACAAGTTTGTAATCATGCTATATGTATAACTTATGTGATCTTGATTTCTCCTATACTTGAATTTAATTTTATAGAGAGTTAGTACTCTAGGTTTCTATATATTTATATGTTGTCATGGATTATGTGGTGAATGTTTATTAATTAATTATGGTTGATTAAATTATTATTTAATTAATTATTAATTAATTAATACCGGTTATGGTTCCTTAGAGGTTAGAATGTGTATCTAGGTTTTTCATGTAATTAGTTGGCGGACTATCATCCTCGTCTAGGAATTATTATTTAATTTTAAATTTATAAGAATTTTGTAATTAAATTATTGTTCGGAGAAGACGAATCTACAAGGTGGATTTAGAAGATGGATGATAGCATTCCCAGGTATTTCTTGAGTGTCTAATTTTATGGTTTTGAATTGTTGAAAATAAAATTGATGAATTACATTAAAAATTGTATTTTTTGGAAAGGGTAATTTCTATTCGATCGGCATGCCGAATCCTAGTTCGACAGGCCGATGGTTGTAGATCGTCAGGCTAGACGTTAGGTTCGACAGCCCGTCAGCAGGGCATAAATCAGGTGGCTCTAGAACAGGCCAAACTTCTAGTTCGACAGGCCGATTGGTCATGAATTGGCAGGCCGATCTATGAAGATTGGTAGGCCGATAGTTCATGACCAGCAGGTCGATCACATATATCGGCTTGTCAGCAGAGAGCTAAAAATTTTTCTAAAAAAGGTGCAGTTTTAATTTTTTTTTTGGGACAATTTTGAGAAACATTAAATATGGATATAATTGGAAATATGTAGTATTTGATTCATAAGTGATTGAAGACTTGAAGATGGGCATTATATGAAGAAGGATATAGCTTGAGGATTCAAGGATGAAGAATCGATAATATGTTTTGATTATTCTCTTGTAATCTTTTTTTCTATTCTCTAAGATAGAACCATAATATTACGGTTATTTATTATTATTTTACTTGTAGCTTTGCTTAATTGCTTTACTTGTCTGTATTATAATATGATTTGCCATGTATGTTGATAACATGCCATATAGAATAGGGAGTGCCTCAATTAAAATTGTTCATGCATATCTTTTGAAATAAAACCTTGATTTCAAAAGATTTAGTGGGAGAAGGTTTTCGAAGAGAGGACCTAAGGCCTCCATCGTTGGTCTATAGGAAGAACATGGTGGTCCCGACCCCCTAGGAAGGGATTTCTATCATGTACTAGATTGGATCTCCAAAAGGATAAGGTATTTTAGCATGATTTATGGTTGCACACTCTTAAGTGATGATTATAAATCATGGATAAAATATTGAAACGATGGTTATGCACTCATGCTAATTTTATTATTAACCTCTCATAGGAGCTCTGTTAATAGAATTAATGGCCAAAGAAATGATTATTAATATATGCTGGATCATACGGGCCCTAGATGGCATATATTAATCAAGAGGGGACCTGTGTTCCTAATTGAATTTAGCATGACTCCCCTAGAAGCTGGTTGAATTCTGAGTTGGGAATTATCATTGCAAGGTTGTGATATGTTCAAGCTTTTGACACATAAACACATTTGTATGTTTTTACATGATTGTGTTATCTTACTAAATTATTATGATGTATTTGCTTATGTTTGGTATATGATTCTTTATTGTAGATTTAAAAAGGCCTAAAATGCTTTATCTTCGATACTTAACAAAAACCTATTATCTGTTCTGGATGGATGCAAAATAAATCTTAACAAAATACTTAACAAAAACCTATGATTCTTTATTGGTTTTTTTTAATAATAAAGTGGTGATTCGTAAAAATAAATCTTTTATCTATTCTGGATGGATGCAAAATAATCTATATTTTACCAAACTTAAGATGGACTTACTGCTTAATGTTGAGATAAATGATAATAACTCTAAAAGACTTAAAACTTCTCACTCTAATAAGACTTATCTTTGGCATTTGCGCCTTGGTCATATTAACCTGAATAGGATTCAAAGGCTGGTAAGGAATGGACCTTTAAGTCACTTAAAGGTGGAATCTTACCTCAATGTGAATCTTGTTTGGAGGGTAAAATGACCAAAAGACCATTCGGGTCTAAGGGCAATAGGGCCGAAGGGGTTCTAGAACTTATGCATAGTGATGTTTATGGACCGATGAACATCTGGGCACGAGGAGGGCATGAGTACTTCGTCACTTTTATTGATGATTACTTAAGGTATAGATATGTGTACCTAATGCACCACAAAAGCAAAACTTTTGACAAGTTCATGGAGTTTCGGGCTAAAGTAGAAAAACAATTGAGTAGATCCATAAAGGCACTTCGATTTGATCGAGGTAGAGAATACCTTTTTGATGAGTTTCTAGGACACTTATTAGAAAATGGGATTTTGTCCTATTTGACTGCACTAGGCACTCCACAGCAGAATGGCATAGCGGAGAGAAGGAATACGACTTTATTGGACATGGTCAGGTCCATGATGAGTTACTCATCATTGCATTTATTCTTTTGGGGATATGCTCTACAAACCGCATGTTATCTTTTGAACAATGTGCCTTCAAAATCGATCCCTAAAACTCCTCACGAGTTGTGAACGGGAAGGAAGACATCCTTAAACCATATTTGCATATAGGGATGTCTAGCTCATGTCCTGTTTAATGATGCAAATAAGTTGGAAGCACGATCGAAAGTTTGCGTGTTTGTAGGATATTCAAAAGGAACTAAAAGGGGTTATTTCTATAACCCAAAGGAAAATAAGTCATGGTTTCAACTAATACAACTTTCCTTAAGGAGAGTTATATAGACGACTTTAAACCTCAAAGTAAAGTAGTGCTTAAGGAGTTTAGGAGTGATCCAATCACTCTGGAGGTTCTGAATAAAACAATTCTGATTAGTGTAGAAAGACTAAATGAACTTGAACAACAACCTAAAGGGCTTCGGCGTAGTAGGAGGATCGGGTATCAACCCAAGAAGTATATGTTCAATGGGGAGGCCTTCTTGGATGAATTGGATGAACATGACAGGGATCCTTATACTTACGTAGAGGCTATAGAGGATGTTGATTCAAATCTCTAGACAGAGGCCATGAATACAGAGATGAAGTCTATGGAGACTAATTAGGTCTAGGAGCTTGTGGATCTTCCCGAAGGGGTAAAACCTATAGGGTGTATGTGGATCTACAAGAGAAAAAGAGGAATGGATGGAAAGATCGAAACCTTTAAGGCTAGACTGGTAGCGAAGGGTTATACGCAAAAGGAAGAAATAATCCCCTTTAGTCCTTTTTGGATATCCTACAAATACACAAACTTTCAAACGTGCTTCCAACTTATTTGAATCCTTAAACAGGACATCAGCCGGACATCCCAATATGTGAATATGGTTTAATGATATCTTCTTGCCCGACCATAACTCACGACGAGTTTTAGGGACCGACTTTTATGGCATATTGTTCAAAAGATAACATGCGGTTTGTAGTGCATATCCCCAAAAGGATAAAGGCAACGATGAATAACTTATCATGGACCTGACCATATCCCATAAAGTCCTATTCCTTCTCTTCGCTACACTATTCTGCTACAGAGTGCCCGGCGTAGTCAAATGAGATAAAATTCCATTCTTTAATAAGTGTCCTTAGGACTCATCAGAAAGGTATTCTCGACCTTGATCAGATCGAAGTGCCTTTATGGGTCTACCCAATTGCTTTTCCACTTCAGCTTGAACTCCCTAAACTTGTCAAAAGTTTTGCTTTTATAGTGCATCAGGTACACACACCTATATCTTGAATAATCGTCAATAAAAGTGACGAAGTACTCATACCCTACTCGTGC
Organism: Artocarpus hirsutus; assembly: GCA_946598075.1. Taxonomy (NCBI): domain Eukaryota; kingdom Viridiplantae; phylum Streptophyta; class Magnoliopsida; order Rosales; family Moraceae; genus Artocarpus; species Artocarpus hirsutus. The sequence continues at coordinate 28,190 of CAMOHE010051774.1, read as the reverse complement.
CTAGATGTTCATCGGTCGATAAACATCACTATACACAAGTTCTAGAATCCCTTCGGCCCTATTGCCTCTAGACCCGAATGGTATTTTGGTCATTTTACCCTCCAAAGAAGATTCATATTGAGGTATAGGTTCCATATTTAAGTGACTTAAAGGTCCATCCCTTACCAATCTTTGAATCCTATTCAGGTTAATATGACCAAGGCATAAATGCCAAAGATAAGTCTTATTAGAGTGAGAAGTCTTAAGTCTTTTAACGTTATGATCATTCATCTCAGCATTAAGTAGTAAGTCTATCTTAGGTTTGATAAAATGTAGATTATTTTGCATCCATCTAGAATAGATAAAAGATTTGTTTTTATGAATCACCACTTTATTAGTAAAAGAAATCAAAGAGGAGTCTTTAAATAAACAAGCTATAGAAATTAAATTCCTTTTAAATTTAGGAACATAAAAACAATCTTGCAGAATAAAATTCCTATAATTATCAAAATATAGATGGATGTCTCCCACTGCTTCAGCTAAGATAAGGATCCATCGCCCATCCAAAGTGTGAAGTCTTCATGCTGCAGACTTCTCATTTCCTTGAACCCTTGTAGAGAAACACAAACATGATTAGCTGCACTAGAATCTATGACCCAAATGTCATAGGATTCCTTAACTAAACAAGTTTTTAAATACAGAAGATCCACCTACCTCCTTAGGAATGGAAGTCCTTGTAATTCTTCTTGATGTGCCAAACCTTCCTACAGAAGAAGCACTTTAGCTTCTTTGGGTTCTTCTTCTTCTTCTTTTTGCTCTTGTTGTTAGCAGGAATAGAGACTTCCTATTTTTGGCCCATTGTTTTTTTCTATTCCTTGGATTGGGATTGGAACTAGAAGCAGCTGCCAAGTTAGCCTCACCACCAGTAGGAGACTCCCTAATCAGTAATTCAAACTCCTATAACTATTTCATTAATTCTGTTAAGGTCATATCTTGTCTATTGCTCAAATTAAAGTAGCTCTAAATGGGATAAACTCCTTAGATAGAGTCTGAAAGACCATAGTCATCTTAGTTTCAACATTGATATCGACTCCATTGGTCTATGCTTTAGTGAGGTAACCCATGATCAACATCATGTGCTCCTTTATAGATGTCCCCAGTTATTGTTTATAGTTAAGAAGTTTCTAGAGCGCCCTTTGTCACTTTGTTAGGGCCTGGCCTCCAAACATGTCTTCCAGATTATCTAAGATCTACTTAGTAGTCTCATAATCCTCATGTTGAGCCTACAGCATGTTGTTCTTGCTGGCCATAACATAAGAGCGGGCCTGATAATTTGCATCTTTTCAACGATCATATGCTTGGATATGATCATTGGTGGAATCTCCTGTAGGCTCGGGAAGACAAGGGGTTATCAGCATAAATTTTAGTTTCTCAAAAGAGAGGATGATATTTAGGTTTTGTTTTCAATCATTATAATTCTCTTCGGTTAATTGGTTTTTATCAAGTATGAATGATAAAGCATTTTTAGACATTTTTAATCCACAATAAAATAATTTAGTAAGATAACACAATCATGTAAAAACATACAAATATGTTTATATGTCAAAACGTTGAAAATATCATAACTTTACAACGATAATTCCCAACTTAAAATTCAACAAGCTCCTAGGGGAATCATGCCAAATTCGATCAAGAACATGGATCCCCTTCTAATTATTATATGCCATCTAGGATCCATATGATCCATCATATATTAATATTCTTTGGCTATTAATTTTATTAACAGAGCTCCTAAGAGAGGTTAATAATAAAATTAACATGAGTATATAACCATCGTTTCAATATTTTATCTATGATTTACAATCACGATCTAGGGGTGTGCAATCATAAATTATACTAAAATACCTTAACCTCTAGGAGATCCAACTCGGTACATGATGAAGTCCTTTTCTAGGAGTCGGAACCACCATGTGCTACCTATGGAGCAATCATATTATAATATGATTGCTAGGATATAATATGAAGTCCCTTTCTAGGATATAGCTTTCTAGAAGCCTTAGGTCCTCTCTTCAAAAACCTTCTTCTACTTAATCTTTTGAAATCAAGGTTTTATTTTAAAAGACATGTATGAATAATTTTGATATGAGCGGCACTCTCTATTCTATATGGGATGTTATTAATATGCATGGCAACTCATATTATAATGCAGACAAGCAAAGCAATCAAGCAAAGCTACAAGCAAAATAATAATAAATAACTATATTATTATGGTTCCACCCTAAATAATAGAAAACAAAGATTACATGAGAATAATCAAAACATTTTATCGATTCTTCATCCTTGAATCCTCAAGCTATGTCCTTCTTCATGTAATGCCCAACTTCAAGTCTTCAATCCCGTATGAAATGAATACTCCAAATTTTGGTCATATTCAAATTTAATGTTTCTCATAATTGTCCTAACAATAAAATTAAAACTACACAAAAAATTGCACCTTTTCTTGGAAAATTTTCCAGCTCTCTACCAGCAAGTTGATTTGGGTGATCGGCCTACCGGTCGTGACCCACCCGCCTGTTGATCTTTGCAGATTGACTTGCCGATGCATAATAGGTCGACTTGCCGAACCAGAAGTTTAGCCTACCACCAGAGCTACCTAATTTCTATCCCATTGATGGCCTATCAAGCCTTGCATCTAGCCTGTCGATCTATGACCATCAACCTGCTAGACCTGGATTTTCGACATGCCGATTAAGCAGAGATCACCCTTTTCCAAAAAATACAATTTTTAATGCAAGTCATTAATTTTATTTTCAACAATTCAAAAACATAAAATTAGAGACTCAGAAAATACTTGGGAACTCCATCATCTATCTTTTAGATCCGTTTTCTCTGAATGATTATTTAATTACAAAATTCTAACAAATTTAAAATTAAATAATAATTCCTAGATGGAGATGATAGTTCACCATCTAATTATATGAAAAACCTAGATACATATTCTAACCTCTAAGGAACTATAAGCACTGCAAATTAATTAATTAATAAATAATTAAATAATAATTTAATTAACCATAATTAATTAATAAATATTCACCATATAATCTATGACAACTTAAAAATATATAGAAACCCTAGAGTGCCAACTCTCTAAAAATTAAATCCAAGCATAGGAGAGCCAAAGATCACATAATTTATTCATATAGATCGTAAACTTGTAAATTTATGTAAAAACCATGGTCCTGATACCAAATATTGAAAAAATAGTACGCAGTAGAATTTTAAAATTTTTATATCAAAGTATTTTCTAAAATTCAAGTTTGACATACTATGTGTATAATTTAACTTGATCTTATTAACCTTTTGTGTGCCTAAAAGCTCTTGCAATCAATGAAGAGAAGTAACATTTCAGAAAGACCTTAATCAACTGGTCTTCTTTGCTCTTCTCTCTATCCATAATCAGAGTAAGTGTAAGCTCATGTCGTTCAACTTTTCCACCAGGTGATTCTTCTTCCAACCAATTGAGAAAACCTAAAGCTACAACATGTGATTTGTGAACAATAGCTCTTAAGGAGTTTCTAGAGTCTCACCAATAGAGTCTCATTCTTAATCTCTCAACTGATCTCAATAATAATGAGACTCACTCCCTTTTTTATAGAGGTTGGGCCTAGAAGTCAGTCCTTATCAGATAATGCCTTAAAAATTTGAATCAAATTTAAATCAAAATCAATATTTGATAACATTTGCGCCTAAATACGTGATTTTTTTATCGTACGGTCGGCATGCCGATCTGTCTAACCGGTATGCCAAACTTGCCCCATCGACAGGCTGAAGCTGAGGATTGGCATGTCAAACCTACGAAAAAAAATCCTAGGGAATCTTTTATTTTTCACCCAAGATATCTATAGGATAAAGTCTCAGTTTTAATTCAAATAACCCAATAGAGAAGTTATTTAATTAAAACAACTTTATCTAAATAATCTCTAAGAAAATAAATAAATTTATGATAATTTTACAAGTTTATCTTGATTTAATTTATTAATTAAATTAGCCGATAAATAGACAAGAATTATCTGATCCCAATAATTCAACAAGTTTATCTTGAATTAATTTTGTCACAAAATTAATTCAACAAAGAAACAAACATGAATTATTTGATTTTATCAAATTTCAACCAATATGATAAATCTGACATAAGTCACCAATTATTGGAAAAGCACGCTATATCGTTATAGGATTTTTATGAGCTAGCAAAGGGGACCTGATGGGTCTATATAATTTAAGCTCCCAACAATTATGAAACCCAATATCCCTGATATACATTTCATAATTATCAACTTTAACACTATTCTACTAAAAGCTTGGAGCTACACTTTCAAACTATATAGAATTACAAAGCCCATATAGCTAAGTCTCTATGACATATCATAATGTATCGTATCCCCATAGGTTTATCCATAATCGGCTTAAAGATAAGTTTTGTGTTACCTTCCTGATTATTTTTATCTTACATTCTATTATCTCACCATCGAAAAACTTACCATCCAAAGACAGTATGCCATTCGGTTACACCTATTATCCAAATGGTTGAGTGCTTCAATTTTCTAATTACAGGATAATTCATATAAGAGGATATCAACTACTCCTAAAGAAAAACTATGAATTCCATATCTATGAATAATAGGCTTACGCTATCAAGAGTCATGCCTCCAATGTATCGGGATGCGTACCACTATAAAAATGTGGATGTCAACCTTTGGTACATCAAAAGACATAAGTCAAGACAATGAGCCCATTATTCATCTCAGGATTAAGATATAATACAAATGATTATCTAAAGTGAATCAATTTGCTGAGACAGAATTTTTAATCCAAATTGATTCACTTATGTCTCGATCCAACACATCGTCACCTATAATAATGCGCTAATGTTTCTATTCATGAAGTCCACCTCAAATGGTCAAGACAAACCATCTTCCAATAGGGATATAGACAACATAGCAATCTTTGCATGAATAAAGTGCCCAACTTTATTCCCTAGATTACAGATCTTATAATTTAGATCGTCACCTTAAGAATCATGTCTTTCGCATAATCTGTCCATTATATGCCCAATTCTTAGAGGTTTAGACTGTCAGTCTCAGACTTTTGTTTGCTTAACATATACTTTCAACAAATATGAACATAAAAAGGACAAGATTTGGTATATAAATAATAATAAATTCTTTATTAATAAAAATGTCTCCAAAAACATATTACATTTTTACTCATTAGGGTATACACGTCTAACATATAGTTATTGTGTTTTTCACCTAAGAAGTAAAAAGGGGTCATTTTTTTTTAAAAATAGGTTTTAACAAGTTTTTTCAATTCTCTATTGTTTCTACTGCAAACTTATTGTTCTTTAAACAAGAAGTGAGAAAGAGAGTGTGCCTAAATAAGAAATATGTTTTAACAAGTTTTTTCAATTCACTATTGTTTTTGTGGCTAAATTAATGTATTTTTTTGCACAAGAAATCAAAAGCAGGCATGTTTAAAGAAGAAATATGTTTTCATAAGTTATTTTTTTCAATTCAATATTGTTTCTATTGTTGAATTAGTATGTCTTTTCATACAAGAATTGAAACGGTTTTGTGCTTAAAAAACGAGCTGTAATTTTAATAAGTTTTTTCAATTCACTATAGTTTCTATAGCTAAATTAGTGTATTTTTTGCACAAGTGAGCAAGGGGCATGCTTAAATGAGAAAGAAGTTTTTTTCAATTTAGTATTATTTCTATTGCTAAATTAGTACTTTTTCATACAAAAATTAAAATGGTGGTGTGCATAAAAAGGGAACCATAATTTTAACAGGTTTTTTTAATTCATCATTGTTTTTATGGCTAAATTTTTGTGCTTTTCATACAAGAAACAAAAATGGGGTATGCTTAAAAGAAATAGGTTTTTACAAGTTTTTTCAATTCACTATTGTTTCTATGGCTAAATTAGTGTATTTTTCACACAAGTAGTGAAAAGAGAGCATGCTTAAATAAGAAATGTGTTTTCACAAGTTTTTCAGTAAAGCAATGTGTCTTTTGCTAAATTTATATGTCTTTTCACACAAAAGTTGAAATAGTTGGGTGCTTAAAAAATGAGCCATAAATTTATCGAGTTTTTTTTTTTTTAATTTACTATTGCTTTTATTGCAAAATTATTGATTTTTCCACACAAAAAGTCAAAAAGAAGGATTCTTAAAGAAGAAATAGGTTTTAACAAGTTTTTTCAATTCACATTTATATTGTGTTTTTACACAAGAAATGAAAATGGGGCATGCTTAAAGAAGAAATACATTTTAACAAGAATTTTTAATTCAGTATTGTTTCTATTTCTAAATTAATATGTTTTGTAATGCAAGAATTGAAATGGTGGTCTGGTTAAAAGAAGAACCACAATTTTACAAGTTTTTTCAATTTACAATTGTTTGTATGGCTAAATTATTGTGTTTTTACATAAGAAGTGAAAAGAGAACGTGCTTAAGTAAGAAATAAGTTTTAACAAGTTTTTTCAATTCACTATTGTTTTTAAGACTAAATTAGTATGTTTTTCACACAAGAAGTGAAAATAGAGTGGTGCTAAAATAAGAAATAAGTTTTCACATGTTTTTCAATTTAGTATTATTTCTATTGTCAAGTTTCTTCACACAAGAATTGAAATGGGGTTGAGCATAAAAAAGAACCATAATTTTAACAAGTTTTTTTAATTCACTATTATTTTTATGGCTAAACTAGTGTGTTTTTCACACAAGAAGTGAAAAAAGAGAGTGTTTAAATAAGAAATATGTTTTAACAAGTTTTTTCAATTCATATTGTTTCCATAGCTAAATTAGTACATGTTTTCAAATAAAAATTAGAACAATGGTGCTCATAAAAAACGAACTATAATTTTAGTAATTTTTTTAATTCACTATTATTTCTATAGCTAAATTATTGTGTTTTTCACACAAGAAGTAAAAAGGAGGCATGCTTAAAAAAGAAATAGGTTTTAACAAGTTTTTTCAATTCTCTATTGTTTCTATGGCTAAATTAGTGTTTTTTACACAAGAAGTAAAAGGGGACGTGCTTAAAAAAGAAATAGGTTTTAAGAAGTTTTTTCTCTTCATTAGTTTCTATGGCAAAATTAGTGTGTTTTTCATATAAAAAGTGAAAAGAGAGCGTGTTTAAGTAAGAAATAAGTTTTAACAAGTTTTTTCAATTCATTATTGTTTTAATAGCTAAATTAGTACGTTATTCCACACAAGAATTGAAATGGTACTGTGCTTAAAAAATGAGCCTTTATTTTTATAATTTTTATATTTTTTTATTGTTTTTATTATTAAATTAGTGTGTTTTTCATATAAGAAGTAGAAAGGGGGCATGCTTAAATAAAAAATACATTTTAACAAGATTTTTTAATTCAGTATTGTTTCTGTTCTAAATTTGTATGTTTTTTCATGCAGGAATTAAAATGATGGAGAGCTTAAAAAACGAGCCATAATTTTAGCAAGTTTTTTCAATTAACTATTGTTCGTATGGTTAAATTAGTGTGTTTTACTCACAAGATGTGAAAAAAGAGCGCGCTTAAATAAGAAATAAGTTTTAATAAGTTATTTTAATTCACTATTGTTTCTTTTTTTTAATTAGTGTGTTTTTCACACAAGGATAGAAAAGGGGGCATGCTTAAATAAGAATAAGTTTTCACAAGTTTTTTCCATTCAATATTGTTTCCATTGTAAAACTAGTATATTTTTTCAAAAAATAAGTATAACACTCATTGTTTTCTCCAATTGATGTTATGTAACAATTTTATGCATCACATAAATAAAATTATGACTTAAAAGCACATTTTATGTGATATTTCTAGAATGTTATTTGCGATTATGAAATTTATTATAGACTAACGACTTTATTTGCAGTGGATGGACTAAAAAAATTTCAATAACATAAAGTGCTTAATGAATGATTATTATGATTTCTTGTTTGAAAAATGTTCTATTTTGGTGATTTATTTGGGTTCTTATATGTTTACATGTGAAATTTTAGCCTTTTAAATTTTTGGGAGATTTAATTTTAATTTTTAGAAGTTATTTAACTTTAGAAATCATTTTGCTCAAGTTTGGAAAAAGTTTCAACCTTTTCAAATTTTTGAAAAAAAAAAATTCTAAGGTGGCTCCCAAATTGACATGTCGTTTTGGGAGGCAAAAAAGCAAAAAAAAAAAAAAAAAAAAAAAAAGGCCACCAAACG
>CAMOHE010051774.1:0-19937 GCA_946598075.1 Artocarpus hirsutus | reverse complement strand
GTGCCAAAAAACAAAAAAAAAAAAAAAAAAAAAAAAAAAAAGGCCTCCAAACGACATGTCCTTTGGAGCTTTTCTCCCCACAGTCTGAGTTGCAGAGAATAACTCTTTTGTTCCCAAATCTATTTTTAATCTATTTGTTTCAACTTTCTATGTCTAGAGGCATCTAACATATGCTATAAACTTATCCAAATCATTATTTATGAGATTTTAATGCATTGGTCCACCACCTAACAACCCTCACCACACACATGCTCCACTCCATCACTTTTATTATTGCATTCATCCTCCTTATAGCAAATGGGATACACAAGAACGTGATTCATTGCCCACAATCCATGTGCCCCATGTTCTCCATCATTTGTTCCCTGACAAGCATTAGAAACACTCCTCACCTACCACCTGTGTATGCCGTAAACGTCCCTACCACCTTCATTTTTTTTAATGCTTCATTCCTTCTTTTTAGTAGGGAATCATGCTAGGCCATAAATCATTGTCCACAAGAGCATGTGAACACTCATTTTTGTTTAAGCCTCCCACGTTCTCCACCAACTTCCTTTAACAAGCCATGGAAATCATCATTGCCACCACCTCACGTCTCCCTCTCATTTTGGTTGAGTGCTTTGTTACAGAAACGCCAAGACCCCTTCTTTCCGCCAACACTTCTCTTCCTCTCTTCCTCTTGTTCCTCCATTTTTTTTTTCACACGGTGAAACACAGACACGCATATGTGAGCAACACACCTTCAGCCAACTTACACCATTGTCAAATACAACAACACATGCCTCTAAACTCCACCCTCAACACTCGCAAGCTTTTCCTAAGGCAAAAACAAAGTATTCCTCTAAAACTGGAATCTAAATGGATGAGTTATGATGTGTTTCATCGAAACCATTGTCGGGAGTTTTTGACCACTTTTTGAGGTCGGCTTTCTATTTATTTTTACACTAAATTTTTACTATGATATTATGGTATTTGTGGGAATAATTTTATGTGATTTAATGTTTGATGTTATTTAAGAAACAAAATTTTTATGAATATTATTTTCTAATCCCCGTTTTATGCAAAAACCTATATTTTGGGATTTTTCCAAAAAGAATAAACATGATATTTTGAAAAAATTTCTTTTGAGCATTTGCTTATATATATGTTAGGCATCTCTAACAAAAATTTTGGATTAATATAAGCTATTTTTGATTTGTTTGAGAATTTATACTAAATGTTGTTCTTATGGTTCTTAAACTATCTTTAAGTGTGATAATTTGTTTGATGATGTTATGGGATGTGTTTAACGCTAGAAACATTTGTGAATACTCATTTATATGTCTAGTTTATGCTAGCAAATTTTTAGCTACATGCATACGTTAGAATTAGAGAAATATGTCATAGAATAAATACTACTCACTATTTCAGTAATTTTACTACAACGTTTTTGTAAAAGTTGGCATAGTTGAAAAACACTTTGAGTGATCCAAACGTAATGAAAGTTTTTTTGGTACTATGTTGGGATGTTATGAATGCTATGGTAAAACCATTTATCGATTGGAATTTAGTATGATTTTATAAAATTCATTGAGTGTTGACTGCCCATAGACTGTTTATAGTGGCAGACTATTTTTGTGAGTTATAAAGGATGGAAAAAATATTTATAATGGCTTAAACTTTATTGAATTAATTTTGTAGTAGGTCTATATGTCTACTATGTCTTGTAAAAATTTCAAAGCCATTAGAATTTTGATGATTTTTCTAAAATTTGTTTATTGCCACTGCCCAAACCAAAATTCTAGCAGCAGAGTCATGATTTGTAGAACATGAAACAATGACTTAAATTGATCCAATTATGATGAAATTAAATCTAGTGATTCTTATAGAAGTTTAAAATATGTGGTAAACATTTTAAGTTATTTCAAATTTTGTGTGATTTTTAAAAATTCATGGAATGTTGGCTGTCCAAGTTACTCTTCCAGAAACCAAGTTGTGTTTTTGAAAAAAGATGAAAATGGTACTTAGACTTATACAAATGTCATGAAATTCATTCTCGTGATATATACACATGTTATAAACGTTTTCTAAAAATTTCAAAGCTATTAAAATTTTCTATGATTTTATAAAAATCATGGAGTGTTGGCTACCGTGTTGAGATATTAAACCTGTCGAAAATGTGATAATAGTGTAAGTTAGTTTAATTGATCAAATATGGAATTGCTTGTTATAATGATGTTGAATGGGATGTTTTGAGTATGTTCTTATACCAAGAATGTTTCTTGTATTACCATGTTATAATTTTGAAGATGTTTAAGGCACTTTAGTCATTGGAAAGAGAAAGGAAACTATCCACATGTAAGAGGTTAAGTAAAATGAAAAGTTTTGGGAAATGCTATGTTTTGTTATGTTATTAATGCTTATACATTTCTCATTCAAAAGACTCCTTTTACCATGGCTTTGAAGAATGTCTTTTTATGGATATTTTCAACATTATTTCATGATGCATATGACGTTTTCACAAAATTATATGTATCACATAATTAAGGCTTTGCACACCCATGATGATGATGATGATGTTTGTCCCATAAGGTGGATTTGTCATATTTGGTTTTGGATTAGCTATCCCTCTCCTTTCATGACGGCGTGCTCTAATGATGTTAATGGTGCAACACTAGGGCCCTAAAGAATAAAATGAATGCTTTTAATATGGAAAAAGGAAAAAGGAAAGACATATTCAAACAAAGTGTGCTATATGCACTATGATGACTATTTCAAAGATGAAATGATTCATACAATGGTTAAAGTTATTGTAATGTTTTGTGAGATTTCATAATGTACTTACTAAGCTTAATGCTCACATAAGTTAATCATATTGCAGATAAGGGTAAGGCTCTAGCTATGGATGGAGGATGGACGAACAGATGTGTGTGTAAGAATGGTGGTGTTGGATCACAGAATTATGACATGAAATAAAACGTTAATAATGCTATTTTTTTTAAATTTAATTTTGCACATTACAAAAGATTTTATGGACTTTGGTTTGTAATGATTTATGGATTGTAATTTGTTTACATATTTCATATTTGTTATGTTAAATTAACTATCTTTGCAGGTAGTCAATTAGCTGAATACCTTGGGTATTCTGTAGGGCTAACCGAGAAGGAAATTGTTTAAGGTAAGTAAGTATTGATTTTATTTAAAAGATGCGATCCTGAGGAGTGCTAATAATATACACTTAGAAATATTACAATTGTTTAAAAATAAATTTTAATTTTAATTCATATGTTCACATGGTAATATAAAAAAAATTTACACCAAAAATACTAGGTTAATAATTAGATAATACATACAAGTTTAAGTTTTCCCATCTAATAATTAAGAGATAATGATGAAAGTTAACGGTTCCTGTAATATCCATAAGGGGGCATTACAATAACTAAGATTGTGGTGAGCATGAAAAATGAGCGATACTTTTAACAAGTTTTTTTTTAATTCACTTTTGTTTTTATGGTTAAATTATTATGTTTTTTTTTTCTTTTTTATGTAAGAAGTAAAAAGGGGACCTACTTAAAAAACAAATTAGTTTTAACAAATTTTTTCTAGTCACCATTGTTTCCATGGCTAAATTAGTGTGTTTTTTATACAATAAGTGAAAAAAAGAGCATGCTTAATAAAGAAATAAGTTTTAACAAGTTTTCACATGCTTTTTCAATTTACAATTGTTCTCACTTTTCACTTCTTGTATAAAAAACACACTAATTTAGCCATCCAAACAAATTTGAAATGAAAAAACTTGTTAAAATTATGGTTTGTTTTGTAAGCACCCCACCGTTTCAATTCTTTAGTCAAAAAGCATACAACTTTGGACATAGAAACAATACTGAAATAAAAAATATTGTCAAAATGTATTTTTTTTTTATTTTAGCACGTCCCCTTTCCTCTTCTTGTCTAAAAAACATAGTAATTTAGCCTTAGAAACAATAAAAGATTAAAAAAATTAATAAAATAAAGACTACTTTTAGCACATTACCATTTCAATTCTTTTGTTTCAAAACATACTAATTTAGCTATCGAAATTTTTGTCATAAGTCCTCTATATAAGGACTCGTTTCTCATCTCTGTGTAGCTATCTGCTACTTAAGTTGTTTATGGCTTTGGAGTAGTTTTCTCAAATCTGATTTGAGAGATTGGTTTGAAAAAAAAATGCAGTTTAAAATATTTAATGATAAAAAAGATAGGAATATTTTAATTTAATGATAGAAAAGATAGGAATTTTAATTTAAAAAGAGGAATATTTTGATGTTTTAAATTTTGAATTAGAAATGATTGTTTATGTTAGAAATTTAATAAAACATGATGTTAATTTTTTTTTATTTTTTGGGTTATAAATGTGTTATAATCATGTTAAATTGTCACGGATCATTTAATAATTATGTTAATCGTGTCATGTCGTGTTACGCGTGTTACAAGCATGTCGTGTTTGTGTTTGTGTTTTAAGCACGTTTATTAATCGTGTCGTGTTCATGTTTAGTGCAATCGTTTCGTGTTATAATCGTGCTGACAAGAACACGACATGTAACACGATCTACTAGCCCTATTGTACGCTGAATCCAAGGAGGAAAAAAAATAAAAATAAAAAAAGAGAGAAAAAATAAAAATAAATAACTAGCATTGGCTTTTATTTGTAGTTTTATTTTTTTGGTTTTTATGCTATATTTTTGTTTGGGCATTTTGTGACTTTAGATGGACAATTTTGGAGCTTTAATAACAATAAAGATTTAAGGATTTTGAGGATGAAATTGGAGTTTTTGACACCTCCAAATGGGTTTTGTTTTTTAATTTCCTAATCTCTTTTGTATTTGCTACTTTGAAATTGTTTTAACCAATTATTTTTTGAATTCATGTTTTCTTAATATTTATGTGTTTTTAGCTTTATTTGTGATTCTGTGTAGTTAAGTTTCTTAATCTAAAAGGCTATGAACCCAAGTTGAGATTTAGTTTATTGTTTTGGATTAATACAAATGGATTTTCATTTTCCATTTATTTGTGCTTCCTTGAGCTTAATGTCGCTAATTGCTTGATCACCAATTAGTTGATTTTGCAATTAGGATTAGTACTTAGGAAATGAGGTTTGAAATGTGGGTTTAGAAAATACAACCTAGAGCATTCTAGAGATAGGAAACCTATAAATTTCTTTATGGTCGATTAATAAAACATGCTTGATGACCCTCAGTAATTGATTTGAAATAGGGATATTGGGATTGATTGCTTTGGGTATTCTTCAATTGAGTACTTGGGAGAGGAAGAATTAAGATATGAGTGTTCTAAGCCAATAAATCGGGAAGATTAATTTGTCAATTTTCTAGGCAATTACCAATCAAAATGGATACTTGGTGAAATAACTTCTTCTAGACCCATTTTTTTACCTTCTATTTTTATTTTAGTTTCTAGTTTTAGTTTTCATTTTTGTTATTTTATTATCATTTTATTTTAATTTTGGTTAATTCAAATAATTCCAAAATTAATCTAAGTTCAGTAATTCATAAAAATTAAACTCAATCATCGTAGAAATGATATCCATACTCTAGTACACTTTATTACTTGCGACCATATATATTTGCATGCTAGTCATAAGTAATAAAGTGTACTGGATTATGCATATCATTCCCATAAGAATTGTGTTTATTTTTCTTTAATTATCGAAATTTAATTAACTCTAGAATTGATTGAATAATCAAAATTAAAATAAAAGAAAAATACAAAAATAAATGAAAATGAAAACTAAATCTAGAAACTAAAATAAAAATACACAATAACAAAACAAGTCTAGAGGAACTATATCACCAAGTTTCCATTATGAATGATAATTGTCTAGATTGTTGACATATTAATATCCTCGATTTATTGGTATAGAACACTCATGTATCTCAAATTTTCCTCTCCTAAGTGCTCAGTAGTAGACTACCTAAAATAATTATTTCCAACATATTCACAATCAATTATTAAGGGTTGATTAAGTACATTCTATTAATTAGCCACAAAGAATACCATAGGTCTCCCAACTTTATAATTTTCAAGGTGGCATTTCCTAAAGCCATGTTTAGAACTATCATTTCCTAAGTACCAATCTTAAATGCAAAAATCAACTAATTAGTAATCAAGCAATTAAAGGCATTACACTCAAGAAAACACAAATAAACATAAAATAGAAAAAAAAACTTGTAATAATCTAAACACAGTCTCAACTTGGGTCCATAGCCCTCTAGACTAAAAACTTAGCTACACATAATCACAAATAAAATTAAGCAACACTAATAATCAAGCATTTTAAGATTATACAAAGATTTAGAAAATGAATATAAGAAAGAAATCACCAAATGGTGGGGTCACAAACTCCAAGTTATCTCTTCCCTAAATCTTCTTATTCCTCCTCTTTAAAGCTCCAAATTGCCATCTTAAATGGTGTTTACAAAATAAAAATAAAATAACTATATCTAGAACTAAAATAAAAACTAAAACTTATATATATAAATATTCTATGTATATATATATATATATATATTTTCTTTTTCTTTAGTAGAATCAACCTTCAATCCCCTTTTTTGGGGCTTTAGGCATTGTTCCATTCTCCAAGGATATGGCACCTTCAACAATTTATATGTGCTCTATCTTTTGTTTCACACACCTAACCAAGGAGAATGTTTAATGTGCATGCCCTAAGGAGTAAAAATGTAATATATTTTTGGAGACACTTTTATCAATAAAAAAATTATTTATTATTTATATACCAAATCTTGTTCTCTTTACGTCCATATTTGTTGAATATATGTTAAGCAAATAATAGTCTAAGACTGTTGGTCTAAACTTTAAGAATTGAGCATATGACGGACAGATTATGCAGAAGACATGATTCTCAAGGTGACAGTCTAAACCTTTAAGAATCAGGCATATGATAGACAAATTATGCGGAAGATATGAATCCTAAAGATGATGGTCTAAATCATAAGATCCGCAATTGAGCGAATAAAGTTGGGTGCTTTATTTATACTAAGATTGTTATGTTGTCTACATCCTTAATGGGAGATAGCTTATCTTAGTCATCGGAGTGGGACTCCATGAGTAGAAACATTGGTGCATTGTCATAGGTGACGATGTATTGGATTGGGATGTAAAAGTTGAATTAACTTGGTTAATAATTTGATTTGTGCAAATCAATTCACTTTAGACAAACATATGTAGTGTGTCTTAATCTTGAAATGACTAATGGCCCCATTATCTTGACTTATGTCTTTTGATGTACTAAAGGGTGATATCCTAGCTTAATGATGTTACACATCCTGGAACATTAGAGGCATGACTCTTGATTGATATAGACTCATTATTCCCAAATATGGAATCCATAGCTCTTTTTGTAGAGTTAATGGTATTCTCTTATATGAATTATCCTATAATTGGAAGACTGGAGTGCTCAACCATTTGGATACATAGATGTAACTGAATGGTATACCATCTATGAATAGTAAGTATTCTAATGGTGTAATAATGTAATGTAATATAAAAATAATTAGGAAGGTAAAAGGGAATTTATCCTTAAACCGTTTACGAATATCCAATGGGGATGTGAAACATTATGATATGTCATAGACGGTTAGCTTATTGAAGTTTCATAATTATATATAGTTCAAGAGTGCAGCTCTAAGCTTTTAGTGGAGTAACGTTGAAGTTGATAATTATAAAATATGTATTTTGGATATTGTATTTTATAATTATAGGAGCGTAAACTATATGTCTATCGAGTCCTCTTTGCTAGCTTATAATAATCCAATAACGATATGGTGTGTTTTTTCTACATATTAGTGACCTATGTTAAATTATTAGATTGGCAAAAATTCGAGTTATTGGATTTAATAATTCATGTTAGTTTATCAGTTGAATTAATTTTGTAAATTAATCTGAGATGAACATGTTAATTATTTTGGATAATATTTTATTTGTATAGGTTTATTTATATAAGACTATTTTAATCAGATAACTTTTCTATTAGGTTATTTGAATTAAAATTGATGATCTATAAAGGATAAACGAGTCAAATAAGGTAGGATTCATCTAATTGGTTAAGATTGAATCTATCAGATCAACTTAAGGAGTTCAACCACGCTGTCAACTCAATACACTAGGCGTAGTCGACCGTGGTAGTTAGACAGATATGCATTTTCATGCGTTTTTGCTCTAAAACTGATTCATATGCATTTTCATGCGTTTTTGCTCTAAAACTGATTCAAACTCGAATTTTGAGGCCTAATTTGATAATGGTTAACCCTAGGTTTGACTATTTACTTGAGAAGGAAAGAGTGAGTACTCTAGTGTGAGAAACTTTGAAACTCCCAAAGAGCTATTGTTCAACATCAAGGACCTTAGCTATTGGTTTTCTCTAGTGGTTGGAAGGAGAGTCACTAGAAGAAAAGCTGTGCGACGTGCGATCACTCGCACTCTAATCATGGAAAGAGAATAATAAATAAGACCATTTGGTTGAAATTCTTTTGAAACATTCTTCTCTACATGGATTCGAGCCTACTTTGGTGAACAAAAGAGGTTAGCATAATCTGTCATTAATTTATGTATTTAACATATCAAACTTGTGTTTTGAAAAATACTCTAATTTAAAATTTTTAGAATTTGGCTGTGCACTAGTTTTTCAACAATTGGTGTCAGAGCATGATTTTTATGTTGATTGTTGAGTTTGTGATCATGCTATATATACAAATTATGTTATCTTATTCTCTCCTATATTTGAATTTAATTTTTTAGAGAGTTGGCACTCTAGGGTTTCTACATAATTAAATGTTGTCATGAGATTATATGGTGAATGTTTAATTAAAATTGATTAAATTATTATTTAATTCTGTATTAATTAATTAATTTGTGCCGATTATGGTTCATTAAAGGTTAGCATATGTGTCTAGGTTTTTTATGTAATTAGATAGCGGTCTACCATCACCATTTAGGAATTCTTATTTTAATTTTAAATTTGTAAAATTTTGTAATTAAATAATTATTCGAAGTGAAGACGAATCTAGAAGATAGAGATGATAGGAGTTCGATTGTTTTTCCATGTCTATAAATTTTTATGTTCCTGAATTGTGGAAAATAAAATTGAAAAACTACTTAAAAACTATTTTTTGAAAAAATGTTAGTTTAGTTGGATCGGTAGGCTGAAGGTTGTAGACCTGCAAGACAAATTTCCAATTCGACAAGCCGGCAGCGAGACAGAATATTTTGTGAAAAAGGTGTGTTTTTTGGTGCAATTTTTGATTTTATTTTTGAGACAATTATGAGAAACATGAAATTTTATGATGACCAGAAAATAAAATTTTTGATCAATGAGGGATTGAAGAATTGAAGATGGATGTGACATGAAGAAAGATGGATACAACTTGAAGATACAAGATAAAGAATTGATAACATGTTTCGATTGATCTTTTGTAATCTTTGTTTTCTTTTCTCTAGGATGGAACTATGATATTATGACTATTTATTTATTATTTTGCTTGTAGCTTTGCATGTTGCTTTGCTTGCCTGCATTATAATATGATTTACAATGTACATTGATAACATACCATGTAGAATAGAGAGTGTCGCTCATTAAAAATTATTCATGCATGTTAACATAAAACCTTGATCTCTAAAATATTGAGTGGGAGAAGGTTTTCGAAGAGAGGACCTATGGCCTCCATTGTTGGTCCATAGGTAGCACATGATGGTTCTGACCCTTTTCATCATGTACGAGGTTGGATCTCCGAGAAGATAATTTGCTTTAGCATGGTTTATCATTGATCACCCCAATGTAGCGATTATAAACTATGGATAAAGTAGTTAAAGCGATGGCTATACACTCAAGATTAATTTTGTTATCAACCTCCCTAAAGAGCTCTGTTAATGAAATTAATGGCCAAAGAAATGAGTATTAATATATGTTGGATCAAGCCTGCTACTATATCATGGCTAGTATGAATAATATGCTACAGGCTCAACATGAAGATTATGAGACTGCTCGATAGATCTTGAATAATCTTGATGACATGCTTGGAGGCCAAGCCTTAATAAAGTGGCAAAGGGCTCTTTAGAATCTCCTCAACTGTAAATAAAGATTGGGGACTCCTATGAAGGAGCATATGATGTTAACCATGGGTTGCCTTACTAAGGCTCAATCCCATGGAGCTGACGTTCACGCTGAGTCACTGATGACTATGGCCTTTGAGACTCTCTCTAAGGAGTTTGTCTCATTTAGAGCTTTATATAACTTGAGTAATAGACAGGATGTGACCATAATTGAGCTGATGAAGTAGTTGCAAGAGTTTGAAAATCTGATCAAGGAAGCTTCGGCTGGTGGCGAGGCAAACTTGGTAGTTACAACAGGTTTCACTTCTAATTTTCGGAATAGAAAGAAGCAAAGAGCCAAGAATAGGAAAAGTTCTATTCTAGCAAATGGCAAGGATAAGAAAAAAAATAAGAGGAACTTGAAGAAACTAAAGTGTTTTTTCTGCAATTAGAGGTTGAGCACATAAAGAAGAATTGCAAGGGCTTCCTTTCTAAAGGAAGCAGGTTCAAACTTTTGGTAATTGAGACTTGTTTAGTCGACTAATCTAGTGACACTTGGGTCATAGATTCTGGTGTGACTAATCATGTATGTGTTTCTCTAAAGGAATTTAAGGAAACAAGAAGTTTGCTACATGAGCATTTTATGCTTTGGATGGACAATGCATCCTTAGTGTTGGCTAAAGTGGTAAGGGATGTCTATCTTTACTCTAATAATTATAGGACCTTGGTTTTAAGAGATTGTTTTTATGTTCTTAACCTTAAAAGGAATTTAATATCTATTGCTTGTTTATTTAAAGACTCTTATTTAGTCTCTTTAAATAATAAAGTTATGATTCATAAAAACAAATCTTTTATCTATAGTGGATAAATGCAAAACAATTAACCTATATTTTATCAAACCTAAGATGGAGTCATTGTTGAACAATGAGGCTAATGATAACTCTAAAAGACTTAAAACTTCTCATTCTAATGAGACTTATCTTTGGCATTTACGATTAGGTCATATTAACCTAAATAGATTCAAAGGTTAGTAAGAGATGGACCTTTAAGTCACTTGAGGTGGAATCTATACCATAATGTGAGTCTTGTTTGGAGGACAAAATGACCAAAAGACCATTTGGGTCTAAGGGCAACAAGGCTGTAGGTGTTCTAAAACTTGTGCATAGGATGTTTATGGTCCCATGAACATCAAGGCACGTGGAGGGTATGAGTATGTCGTCGCCTTTATTGATGATTACTCAAGCTATGGGTATGTGTACCTAAACCATCATAAAAGTGAAACTTTTGACAAGTTTAGGGAGTTTCAGGCCAAAGCGGAAAAGCAATTAGGTAAAAGTACTTTAATCCGATTGAGGTGGTGAATACCTATTAAATGAGTTCTTATAACACTTATTAGAGAATAGGATTTTATCTTATTTTACTACATTGGCACTCTATAGTAGAATGGCAGAGCTAAGAAAAAGAATAGAACTTTGTTGGATATGGTCAGGTCCATGATGAGTTATTCGACATTACCGCTATCCTTTTGGGGATACACACTACATCCCTATTTATAATAGTCAGGTCTGGGGTTAATCATTTTCAAATTTGCCCTAAAAATTCAAGTTTGGATAAGTTTTAGAGGAAAAACACATGAAAACATGTATTGGATCTCAACTATTGAGGTTGATCGCAATACAAAGGCGCGGTCGACCACACTGTCGCAATCCGTAAGTTCGAATCTAATTCAAACTCTTCAAGTTGATCTGATTGATCCAATTTTAACTAATTGGATAAATTCTATCTTATTTGACTCAGGTATCAAGGATGGGACGATGTTTAGGTTCGGCTTTTAATCATTATAATTCTCACAAGTTAATTGGTTTTTATCAAGTATAGAAGATAAAGCATTTTTAAATATCTACAATGAAGAATCATATACTAAACATAAGCAAACATATCATAATAATTTAGTAAGATAACACAATTATGTAAAACATACAATGTGTTTATGTGTCAAAACCTTGAAAGAGTCACAACCTTACAATGATAATTCTTAATCCAGAATTCAACAAGCTGCCTAAGGGAGACTTGCCAAATTAAATTAGGAATACGGATCCCCTCTTGATTAATATATACTATCCAGGACCCGTCCAATCTAGCATATATTAATAATCATTTCTTTAGCCATCAATTTTATTAGCAAAGCTCCTAGGGAAGGTTCATAATAAAATCAACTTGAATGTATAACCATCTTTTAAATATTTTATACATGATTTATAGTCACCCTCTAGGGGTGTGCAATGATAAATCATGCTAAACTACCTTATTATTTCGGAAATCTAACCTGGTACATCATGAAGTTTCTTCCTAGGAGTTGGAACCACCATGTGCTATTTATGGACCAATGATAGAGGCCATAGGTCTTCTTTTTGAAAATCTTCTCCCACTCAATCTTTTGAAATTAAGATTTTATTTTAAAAAAATGTATGAACAATTTCTAATGAGCAGGACTCCCTATTTCGTATGGAATGTTATCAACATCCATAGCAAATCATATTATTTTGCAGACATGCAAAGCAATCATGCAAAGTTACAAGCAAAATAATAGTCGTAATATTATGGTTTCACCCTAGAGAAAAGAAATTAAAGATTACATGAGATTAATCGAAACATATTATCGATTCTTCATCCCTAAATCTCCTAGTTGTATCCATCTTCATGTGGTGTACATCTATAAGAATTCAATTCTATATAGATCAAATACTTCATATTTTTTGTCATCACAAAATTTCATGTTTCTCATAATTGTCTCAAAAATAAAATAAAAACTACACTGAAAAAAGCACCTTTTATGGAAAAATAACAGCTCTTTACTGGCATGCCGATCTATGTGATGGGCCTACCAATCACAAGCCTTCAACCTACTAAACTTGATAGTTTGTCCTGTTGCTAGAGCTGGCTCAAATCTGCCCCATGAATGGCCTGCCGATCTGGATGTTCGGCCTACCAGTCTACAATCATCGGCTTGCTGAACCTAAGGGTTTGGCCTATCAACCGAGCAGACGTCACGTTTTTCCAAAAAACAATTTTTACACAGTTTTTCAATCATATTTTCAACAATTCTAAAACATAAAAATTTAGAGACTTAGGAAATATCTTTAGAACCGCTGTCATCTCCATCTTTTTGATCCGCCTATTAGATCCATCTTTTAGATCTGTCTTTACTCTGAATGATTATTTAATTATATAATTCTTGCAAATTTAAAATTAAATAATAATAATTCCTAGACAGTAATGATAGACTGTCATCTAATTGCATGAAAAACCTAGATACACATTCTAATCTCTAAGGATCCATAACCGATACAAATTAATTAATTAATTAATAATTAAATAATAATTTAATCAACCATAATTAATTAATAAACATTCACCATATAATTCTATGACAACATATAAATATATAGAAACCCTAGAGTGCCAACTCTCTAAAATATTGAATTCAAGCATAGGAAAGATTAAGATCACATAATTTACACATATAGCATGATTACAAACTTGCAAATTTATGTAAAACCATGGCTATAATGCCAATTGTTAGAAAAAAACTGTTTGCAGCAAAAATTTTAAAATTTTTAATCAGTCTTTTCCACAACACAAATTTGACATGCTATATGCATAAATTAACCAGATCTTACTAACCTTCTATTCTCTATCCATGATTGAAGTGCTTGTAGGCACACATGGCACACCTCTTCCCCAGTGACTCGTCCTCCAACCAATTGAGAAAACCCAAAACTAGCATTCGTAATTTGTGAGCAATAGCTCTTTAGGGAGTTTTAGAGACTCATAAACAAAAGTGGTCACTCTAAATTTCTCAACTGATCTAAATAACAATGAAAACTCCTCCCTATTTATAGAGGTCGTCCCCATGGTTGGTTATCATCAGATAAAGCCTCAAAAATTTGAATATGGATCAATATCTAATAAAATCGCTTTTGAAACATGTGACCAAAAAATCTCTAAATTGGCAAGTTAAACTAACAGATCGGCCTACTAAACTGCCCATCAGTAGGCTGAACAAATTGATCGGCTTGTTGAACTTACAATAATATGATCTCTAAGAATCCTTTATTTCCCACCCGTGATTCTTTGGATAAAGCCTTAGTTTCAATTCAAATAACCCAAGAGATAAGTTATCTAATTAAAAGAACCATATCTAGATAATCTCTTGGAAAATAAATATTCTAGATAATTCAACAAGTTTATCTTGAATTAATTTACAAAATTAATTTAACTGATAAATAGACATGAATTATCTGATCCTATTGAATTTTAGCTAATCTAATAATTCAACATAAGTCATCAATTTATTAGAATAGTATGCTGTATCGTTATAGGATTTATTATGAGCTAGCAAAGGGGACCTAATAGACCAATATAGTTTAAGCTCTTGATAATTGTAAAATATAATATCCTAGATATATATATTTTATAATTATCAACTCTAAAGCTATTTCACTTAAAGCTTGGAGCTACACTCTCAAACTATATAAAGTTACAAAGTCCAATTAGCTAAGTGTCCATGACATATCATAATGTATCATATCCCTATAGGATATCCATAATCAGCTTAAGGATAAATTTTGTCTTACCTTCTTGATTATTTTTATCTTATATGCTATTATCTCGCCATCAGAAAACTTAACATCCAAGGATAGTATACCATTTGGTTACACCTTTATATCTGAATGGTTGAGCACTCTAGTCTTCCAATTATAGGATAACACATATGAGAGGATATCGTCAACTCCTAAATAGGAGCTATGATTTTCGTATCTATGAATAATTAGTCTACGCCATTAGGGGTCATGCTTCCAACATACTGGTATGGGTACCATAATGAAATATGGATGTCACCCTTTGGTACATCAAAAGACATAAGTCAAGACAAGGGGCCCACTATTCATTTCAAGATTAAGATACAACTCATATGACTATCTAAAGTGAATCAATTTACTGAGATATAATTATTAATCCAAATCAATTCCACTTTATGTCCCGATCTAATACATCGTCACCTATGACAATGTACCAATATTTCTATGAATAATTAGTCTACGCCATTAGGAGTCATGCTTCCAACATACTGGTATGGGTACCATAATGAAATATGGATGTCACCCTTTGGTACATCAAAAGACATAAGTCAAGATAAGGGGCCCACTATTCATTTCAGGATTAAGAAACAACTCATATGACTATCTAAAGTGAATCAATTTATTGAGACATAATTATTAATCCAAATCAATTCCACTTTATGTCCCGATCTAATACATCGTCACCTATGACAATGTACCAATATTTCTATTTGCAAAGTCCACCTTCGATGGCCAAGACAAACCATCTTCCGTCAAGGATATAGACAACATAGCAATCTTTGCATGAATAAAGCGTCCAACTTTATTTCTCCAATTATAGATCTTATAATTTAGACCATCACCTTTAAAATCATGTCTTCCGCATAATATGTCCATCATATGCCTAATTTTAGAGGTTTAAACTGAGAGTCTTAGACTTTTGTTTACTTACCATACATCTAAAAAATATGAACGTAAAGAGGACAAAATTTGATATATGAATAATAAATAAATTCTTTATTGATAAAAATGTCTTAAATACATATTACATTTTCTCTCCTTAGGGCACACATGTCTAACAATCTTTTGAACGACAGTCCTTCAAAATCAAATCCTAAAACTCCTCACGAGTTATGGATAGGTAAGAAGACATCCTTAAGCCATATTTGCTTATGGGGATGTTGGTTCATATCCTGTATAAGGAAGCAAACAAGTTGGAAGCACATTTAGAAGTTTGTGTGTTTGTATGATATCGAAAAGAAACTATAAGGGTTATTTCTATAACCCTAATAAAAATAAAGTCGTGATTTCAAAGAATGCAACATTCCTTGAGAAAAGTTACATGAACAACTTTAAGCCTCGTAGTAACATGGTACTCGAGAAGTTGACGAGTGATTCAATCACTCTAGGGGTTTCGGTTGAAACCACTCTAATCAATGTAGAAAAACTGGCTAAACAATAACCTAAGGGGCTTCAGCATAGTGGGAGGATCGGGCGTGAATCAAGAGGTATATGTTCAATGGTAATGCCTAATTGGCTGAACCAATTGAACATGATAGGAATCCTTATACTTACGTAAAGGCCATTAATGATGTTGATTCTATTGGAAAATGAGAATGTAGTGAAATTCTAAAAATTTTCAATCAAAGTATTTTATAAAACATAAGTTTGACATACTAAATACATAAATTAATGGCAGATCTTACTAACCTCTTACGTGTACTGAAGTGGGCTTGAATCCGTGTAAAGAAGAACGTTCCAAAAGAGCCTCAACCAACTAGTCATTTTTGTTGTTCTCTATCCACGATCGGAGTGCAAGTGGTCTCACATCGTACAGCTTTTCCTCCAGTGACTCTCCTTCCAACCACTAGAGAAAACCAAGAGCTTGGTCCTTGATGTTGAACAATAACTCTCTAGGTGTTTCAAAGTTTCTCACACTAGAGTACTCACTTTTTACTTCTCAAGTGATCTGAATAACAAAGAAAACTCACATCCCTTTTTATAATAGTCGAACCTGGGTTAATCATTATCAAATTTGCCCTCAAAATTCAAGTTTGGATTAGTTTTAGAGGAAAAAATGAGTGAAAACGTGTAATTGATCTCAACTATTGAGGTCGATTGCAATACAAAGGCACGATCGACCATACTGTCACAATCCCTAAGTTTGAATCTAATTCAAACTCCTCAAGTTGATTAGATTAATCCAATTTTAACCAATTGGATAAATCCTATCTTATTTGTCAAGTATCAAATGATTAGAGAAATTCATGAAGGCTCCTATGGCAATCACTCGAGGAGAAGATCACTCCACAACAAGATTGAGAGACAAGGTTACTACTGGCCCTCAATATTCTATGTCTCTGAAAACTTTGCCAGAAAGTGTGATGGTTGCCAATGGCATACTCCAATCATTCATTAGCCAGTCAAAGAGCTCTCTTCAATCAACTCACCTTATTTGTTCATAAAGCACTTAATGGATACTATCGTGCCTCTTCTACCAGCTCCTAGTTTGGTGAAGTATTTACTCACCTACACTATTTATTTCCCAAAATGGGTTAAGGCTAAAGTTTATGCAGATGTGAAACAAAAGGGTGTCGAGTGCTTCATTTAGAGAACATTATCTATTGATTTTGAGTGCCTAGGGAGATTATGATTGACAATGGTTCATAGTTCATCTCAAGTTCATTGAAGAAATTCTACGAACGCTGGGAAATCATCTTGAGCTTTTCAACTCTTTGATGTCCACAAGGAAATGTATAAGCCAAGGCTATGAACAAAACCATAAATAGGAATTTGAAAAAGAACTTGGAAGCAAGAAAAGGTCAATGGATCGAAGAACTACCAATGATCTTATAGGCATATCGGATGATCCCAAGAATAGCAACAAGGAAATCCCTATTTTCTCTCGTTTATAGGACAAAAGTTGTCCCTCCAATCAAAGTTGTCGTACACAACTTTGGCATTGACTACTCTTTTTTGAACAAATAGATGATTGACGAAATGATGATGGATGTACTTGATATGATCAAGAGAAAAGGGAAAATTCTCTCCACTGCCTTAGCTGATGTCAACAAGTTGCCACAAGATTTTACAATTCCAAGGTCAAGATCAAAGAAATTGCTAAAGGGGAACTTGTTTTGTAGAAAGTTTGCCATAACACAAGGGAAGCAAATGTTGAAAGGGGCTTCCAAGCAAACTAGGAAGGTCCAAACCAAATTAAAAGAGCTATCTGAGACAGGGTTTACAATTCAAGAAGCTTGATGGCACCATAATCACAAAAAGATAGATTGTGCACCATCTTTGGAAGTATTATATGTTATTTTTTACTTTTCATGACACTAAAAGATTTATTTCTTGTTTTTAGGTTTTAATGAGCCCATTCGATTCTTTTCACGATAGGTTATATCTTGATGTAATCCTTGAGTGTGATTGAAGGTAATTAGCAATAGTTTTAGGGCAATATGCTTGTAAAGTGAACTATATACAGCTTAATCCCTATACCTGGATATGTAGACAGCTCGTGTCTTATAAACGAGTGTAACCACATCATCAAAAAACAACCATTTTGCTCGACATGTCATGTTTCTAGTTCACATCACCTCACCAACATTAAGTTTGATCTACTCACCCATTGTTCAGTTCAACTAGCCATCTTCATGGCTTTTAATCTTATCAACATTGGGTTTGATCTACTATGTTCGCTCAACTAGCCATCCCCATGCCTTTTAATCTCAACAAGCCATCATCATGGCTCTTAACCTCACCAACATTGGGTTTGATCTACTCACCCATTGTTTGGTCTTCACGGCTCTTAAGCTCACCAAATTGGTTTTGATCTACTCACCTGTTGCTTAGTTCGACTAGCCAACTTTATGTCTCTTAATCTTTCCAATATTGGGTTCAATCTACTCACCCAACGTCTAATTTGACCTGCCATTTTCATGGCTTATTCTCACCAATATTGGATTTGATCTACTCGCTAATGTTTCACTCGACTAGCCATCTTCATGGCTTATTATCTCACTAACATTAGGTTTAATCTACTTACCCAATGTTTGATTCAAACCTTTTAATACTCGATTTCATTTGTTCTTGAGCCTAAGCTTTATGTTGCCTGATTAACAAACAAAGATTAATTTATTCGAATAGCTCCTATTACACTTAAAATTTTAATTATGCTCGCTCAAGCTACATGGTTACAAAATCAAAATGAAAAAAAAAATTATTAGAGGAAGAAGCTTCTTTTCCAACGGTATCTTTTGGTGTAGTTTCATCTTCAGGCTTGACAACAGTATCCTTAGGGGCTATTTCCTGTTCACTCTCTTCTTCATCCTCATTTGTGGTGAGTGTCTTTTTTATGTCCGTGATCTCAACATCTACATTGACCCCTATGAAGCTATTTGCCTTGAACTTGTTGTATAGTTCAAGTTGTGCCTTCAAAGCTAAAGTCCATGAACTTCCATGATTTGTTTAGATAGCTTTTTGATTTCCTTGTCTTTGGCCTTGTTTTCCTTGACTGGTTCAGTTAGTTTTGTTTGTGGATCATGCATACTACTGCCTACTTCTAAAGCTTGTTAGACATATATGCCCTAAGGAGTAAAAAATGTAATGAGTTTTTGAAGACATTTTTATCAATAAAGAATTCATTTATTATTCATATACCAAATCTTGTCCTCTTTTACGTTCATATTTGTTGAATGTATGATAAGCAAACAATAGTCTGAGACTGTCGGTCTAAACCTTTAAGAATTGGGCATATGATGGACAGATTATGCAGAAGACACGATTCTTAAGGTGACGGTCTAAATCATAAGATCCGCAATCGAGGGAATAAAGTTGGGCGCTTTATTCATGTAAAGATTGTTATGTTGTCTACATCCCTATTGGGAGATGGTTTGTCTTGACCATCGTAGGTGGACTCCGTGAATAGAAACATTGGCACGTTGTCATAGGTGACGATGTGTTGGATCAGGACATAAGGTGAATTGATTTGGATTAATAATTCTGTATTGGCAAATCGATTCACTTTAGACAATCATTTGTATTGCATCTTAATCCTGAGATGAATAGTGGGCCCGTTGTCTTAACTTGTGTCTTTTGATGTGCCAAAGGGTGACACCCACATCTCAATAGTGGTATGCATGCCGGTACGTTGGAGGCATGACTCTTGATGACGTAGACCTGTTATTCATAGATATGGAATCCATAGCTCCTCTTTAGAAGTAGAGATATCCT
>CAMOHE010051773.1:0-24229 GCA_946598075.1 Artocarpus hirsutus | reverse complement strand
GTATACTTAATGAAAACCAAGGCCAAAGCTCCAATACTGTTTGAGCACTTTGTTAAGATGATCAAAACTCAATTCGGGAAGCAAGTTAAGAAGATCAGATCAGACAATGCACCCGAGTTTGTTTCCAAAAATTTCAAAAGATCAATATTCGACGAAGGAATCCTTCATCAAACAACATGCCCACACACCCCACAACAAAATGGTGTTGTCGAGAGAAAACACCGCCATCTGCTTGAAGTTGCACGTGCTCTCAAATTTCAGTCCAATGTTCCCATATGTTATTGGGGAGAATGCATCAAGACAGCTGCATATCTGATAAACATGATGCCGAGTTCAAGTCTTGATGGAAAAACGCCATATGAGGTACTTTTTCATGATAAACCAACATATGATCATTTGAGGGTCTTTGGATGCTTGTGTTACGTTTATAACAAATCAAAGCCTCTTAATAAATTCGAAGAACGATCTAGGCGCTGTGTCTTTCTTGGTTACACACCAAGAAAGAAAGGATATAAGGCACTTGAGATTGCAACGAAGAAAATCATTGAGTCCCGAGATGTGGTTTTTTATGAAAATTCATTTCCCTTCCATGATAGTAGGCGTGGGAAAGAAAATGATGCAACTGAAAGATTTATATTGCCAAGCAACTTTCTTGACGAGGAACTTGCAACCGAGGATGTTGATGAAGTCTTAAAAGACACAATACAAAAAGAAGATCAATCAAATGATCCAATTGTAGTGGACAACCATCAAGAAGGGCACATGGAGGAAGGAAGGTCAACACGAGCAAAACGTCCTCCCAAATATCTCGAGGACTATGTTCTTAATGTTGCAACTAATGCAAGTCCCCCTCTACAGCTTAGGAACCTGAGCCATGTAACCATGCAAGGTAACTCTCAAATCACTTCTTTTACTCCTAACATAGCTGCAAATGAAGAACTTACAGACCTTACCACACTTGAGCTAAGTAATTTTGAAGAAGCTTCTCAACATCCCAAATGGTGAGAGGCAACGGCACAAGAACTACAGGCTCTTGATGCTAACTACACATGGAGTCTCGTAGAGCTACCAAAAGGAAAGCGTGCCATAGGGTCCAAGTGGGTGTTCAAACTCAAGCAGCACCTGGATGGATCGATTGAAAAATACAAGGCGCGACTTGTTGCAAAAGGCTATAGTCAAGTTAAAGGTTTGGACTACAACGAGACATTTGCTCCTGTCACTAAGTTTGCCTCGGTCAAATGCCTTATAGCTGTCGCTGCGAGTAAGAGATGGGAATTACATCAGATGGATGTCAACAATGCATTTCTCAATGGCAATCTTGATGAAGAAGTATACATGAAACAACCACAAGGCCTTCATTGTCCAAATGAGAAACTTGTATGCCGACTTCACAAGTCTCTATATGGACTTAAAAAAGCATCTCGCCAATGGTTTGGAAAATTTTCTGAAGTTTTATTGCCTTATGGTTTCAGGTAGAGTGATTCCAACAACTCACTTTTTACCATGATGAAGGGAGATGACATGTTGATTGTTTTGGTATATGTTGATGACCTCATAATAACAGGGAATAATGCAATGAAATGTGCTCAGTTCAAGCAGTATCTCAAGAGCCAATTTCAAATCAAAGACTTGGGAATTTTGAATTATTTCCTTGGGCTTGAATTAGCACGTACTAGAGACGGCATTTTTCTCCATCAACACAAATATGCCCAGGATATTATTAAAGAAGTAGACCTTGAAAATCCTCGAAAGGTCGACACATTAATCCCACAGCAACATGGGCTCTCGGCAAACGTTGGTGAACTTGTTGATGATGCATTAAACTATAGAAGATTGATTGGGAGACTTCTCTACTTAACGCTGACCCGACCAGACTTTTCATATGCTGTGCACCTACTTAGTCTATTCCTTCAGCAACCAAGGAAACCGCACATGGACATGGCGAAATGGGTAGTTCGATACATCAAAACGACTCCAGACAAGGGAGTTCTTTATCCATACAACAACGATCTTACATTGAAGGCCTATTGCGATGCTGATTGGGGGGCCTGTCCCACAACTAGACGGTCCACTACAGGATTTATCACATTTCTTGGTAATGCTCCATTAACTTAGCATTCTAAGAAACAACCAACCATCTCTCTTTCATCTGCTGAGGCTGAATATCGAGCAATGGCAAAGGTTATTAAGGAGATTGTTTGGCTTATTTACATCCTCCAAGACATGTTCGTTGATGTGCCACGTCCCATTACGCTCCACTGTGATAACAAGTCAGCTATCCATATTGCTACGAATTCCGTTTTTCATGAGCGCACCAAACACATCGAATTGGACTGCCATTTTGTTCGTAAGAAGTATGAAGACAAAATGCTAGTCTTCAATTATGTGCCATCCCACTTACAACTAGCAGATATTTTCACCAAGGGTCTTAGCCATGATCAGTTCCAAGCTATACTGAAGCTCATTGGTTTTGGAAACACGTTCTTAGCTTGAGGGAGGCATGCAGTCCACGATTCTCTAGTGACAGCAAGCTTTGATGTGTTTCCATAAACATCACAGCTTGAGGGAGGCTATTGCGAGAATCATGGACTCAGCACCAATTTAGAGAATTCTGGCAAGAATTGTGGGATTTAATTGATTGTGGATGCATATTCAATTTTGAATAGGCTGTCATATATATCTCTCATTGATTAGTTTATGTTTTTTTTATCAGGTTTTTTTTTATGCCTTTTGTTTCCTTGTTTGTTGCCTTTGCTTGTAACACATGATTATATATATTTTGTATTCACGATCAATAAAAGATTGAGCAATCATTATTCGATCCAAACATTTTACAGTTGTATCACAGAACACTGCAGATGATCCCGCAATATAAAGACCCAACTCTGAACGTACATCGGATCCACTATCATATGCTGAGTGTATCCCTTGCATTTTTGTATACTTACGTCTATACTCTTCTTATTAACGATTATTTAGACGTGTTGCCGGTTACGTCCATTTAATATCTTCATGAGGACAATTCCATTTTTTGCCACACTTAGAAACCTCATTTTCAGAAACTTTTTTCAGTACTTGCATAGAATAGTGTTACACCATAAAACTTATTAAGAAAAAAAAAAGATAAAAAAAAAACTTGTCACATTTTTTATTTGTTTAAAACAAAAAAAACCCCACAATACATGCTCTCTGATTGATTACATTTATGTGCCCCACGTTTTCCAAAGTTATGTCCTAAATACCATAATAATAATCTTACATGCACCCTTTTCTAGAGATTATATTTTAAGATTCATATGCGAACTCACCATGACCAAGTGCAGTAGGTTATCTGCACCTTTATCTTTTCGGAGCTCCCTTTATAGTATATATATTTATACCATTAGATTGACTATTTAACGGTATGATATTTGGATAATCATGTTAAAAATTTATAAAGCGTGATATAAAACTATATATATAATATAAAAGTACATGTTGATAGGATAACAGTAATTATCCTACTACAAGTTGTGCCTTTTTTATAGTTATTGCATAAATATTTATTACATGTCAAGAAGTTCCAATTCTTATCCGCACGGATACACGTTCCTTTGATTGTTCCTTATGATGCAATTAACTTGGCTCAGAAAGAAGCAAAACAGATGAGCACTAGAAGGGGAAAAAAATAGAAGGCAATAAATATGTGCGTCTTTTACTATTTAGGAAAAAATAAATTAAACGGGGATCTGTTTAGCAAATATATTGAGGCATGAAGTTTCCGAATGTTTTGTTGTGTCTTACCATACAAGGATAAAATTATGAGTAAATGGGGTCGAGCACTAGAAGGGGAAAAAAATAAAAGGAAATAAGTATGTGCGTCCTTTACTATTTAGGAAAAAAAAAATTTAAACGGGGATCTTTAGCAAATATGTTGTGGCATCAAGTTTCTGAATGTTTTGTCGTTTCTTACGATGCAAGGATAAAATTATGAGTAAATGGTGTTTCGTTGCCATAAAAGGACCAAATGAAGGCCGAGAAATGTCGCCCATTTTGGACCAAATAAAGGCCGAGAAATGTCGCACATAGAAAAATGGCTCTATATGCATGCAAGGCAAGTGTCCGTTTGCTGCTGTAGACTTTCTCAGTAGGCCATCAAGAGTGATTAGAATGACGACATTCACAAAACGACAACAAATGAAAATTAGATTATAAATAGGCCGGCTCATCCCATCCTTTTCTTTCAGCCCCATTGCCAAATTGTCACCATTCCTAACCAATCCCATTAAGGCACCATTAGATCTTCTCTCTTCCTCTTTCTTTTCCTCTTCACTTTTTCATCATCACAATTTGACAAAAAGTCACACGCCTTCTTCCCTCTTTTCCTCCTCCTCTCCACTTTTCTTCGTCCTTCATTTTCTCTCCACTTGGAATAATTTCTCTCTCTCTCTCTCTCACTCTCTATCTACTTGTCCATGTCCTTTTGAGCATGCAAAAGCTATAGATACAGGGACACATATAGAAAAACAGGAATACATGTATATTTATATATAGGGGGTGCTTGTTTGTTAGCAAGACTGCTCAGTATCACAATCAGTCACAAATCAATCAGTCAAACAAGAGAGTAATACAAGAAGAGAGATTTGTGATTTCTTTTGGGTATTAATGGAATTGGAGTTTGGTTTAGTGTTCCTGGCATTGTTGAGCTGTGGTTGTGTTGTGGCTCTGAAATGGCTTCTGAGGAATGTGAATTGGTGGCTTTATGAAACCAAGTTGGGTGATAAGCAACACTCTCTCCCACCAGGTGATTTGGGTTGGCCTTTTATTGGGAACATGTGGTCCTTCCTCAGAGCCTTCAAGTCCTCTAATCCCGACTTTTTCATTTCTTCATTTGTTTCCAGGTACAATAGCAGATCTTTCTCTCTCTAGAAACTTAATTAACTTATACATCTATAGGTCTATATATATACATGTATTACAAGTCTCTTTTGTATTTTTGCCGCTGGTTATGTTTGTGCTTGTGTCTGTGTCTGTGTCTGTGTCTGTGTCTTCCATGTACCTAAGTGGGTTCGGAATCAAGAGAGGATCATTTATGCTCTAAACTGGGCTTTTTTGTTATTTTAACTGTCACATAATGCAATTTTATATTATCCTTCTCTCTCTCTTTCATTCACACAAACAAATTTACACATGTTTCATTATATTAATGTTACAACTTATGTGCTGGATCAAGGTTTTTGTATTCATTACCAAAAAAAAAAAAATTTGGTTTGTATTGTTTTATAATTGGATATAATATATATAAGCTATTGTGCGTACGGAAAATGACATTCTGTAATCAGTGAACCGAATACCCCTTTTTTCATCGTTATTTTGATTATGTATATTATAAGGTTTTATCTTAAAATCAAAAAAAAAAAAAAAAAAAACAACCAAATTCATACTAGTGGACAAAGTTTGTTTTTCCGTTCATTCCAAAATCCTTTTGATTCTATTGCTTGGATGTCTCATCGGCATGTGGGTCCTAACTAATTTGGGGTCCAAAGTGGTTTGGAAGGCCTCATTCTCGTGGTAATCCTAGCATCGGTTTGATAAATAGATTCTAATCGTATTGATTTGGATTATTTTGATTTAAGTTATGTGATTTAAATTTTATGATTTGAATTACTATTCGAATTAACATTTGGATGCGCATTTAAAGTGTTAATCTAAATAAGGAATAAAATTAGAATTTATGTTTGAATAGATAACGAAAAAAGTTTTTGATTAATTAACAAATCTAACAATATCTTCATGTTGATGATATTAAAAAATATGCAATATGTATCGTGATTTATTCTTCTTTTTATTAGGAATATAATGAAATAAGAATTATCTCAATCGGGTATCAAACGAAAAAAATGATTTTTTTTCCTCAAATATAAGAGAGAGAATATGGAATTGTATTGTAACAAACTGATTTGAGTCTAAAAAGTTTGAGAGAGTGTAGAATTTTAAAAACTTTCATTTAAAAAATTCATTTGATTTGAATTTTAAGAGAAACAAACATCTATTTAAAGGATTTTTTAGACTCAGAGTTTAAAGAGTTAGCTTAATACGTGGAATAAATGAGCCCGTAGTGGACCATGTGCATATAAATATATCGATACATGTTCTGCACACAGTTTGTAGTTGTGGGATAATATAGAAAACAATTTCTAGTGGATTAACTGAGAGTTCCTAACTTCTCCTTCAATTTGAAGCAAAGAATAAAGTAGTAGCAATAATAATAGAATAAATGGTTCTGTTTTTTATGGGTGAGACGGGATTATTTTAAATTTCCATACATGGGATTTGACATTTTTCTTTTTTCCATTTTAAATTTGGCTTTAGCACCAGTGGCCTCAAGCTCTTGACATCTGTATGACTAAGAATACGTACGCCTTTAGTGCAACCAATTTATTTTGTTCTATAATGCAAAAGGGGGTGCCCTTTACTAGAAGTATATAGCATACAATGCAACACACATATATATACACACACACATATATTACCCGCGAATGTTGTGGTCCTTGACCTATTTGATCAGAGGTGTGGAGGAATCTTTATAAAAATTCTGCTTTGACACAATATTAGATAAATATTGTTATTCTTATGCTTATGCTTTTCTTTTTTTTTTTTTTTCTCCATCTTTTATGTCACTTAATTCAATATAACAGAGGCAATAATCATCAATTGCAAGCTTTTACCTATTTGTAACTGGATTCTCCACTCTTTCCTTCGCTGAACTTCGATCTTATTTGAGTCTCTATCTTCACGTTTGTCTTTGGAATTTCTAAGTGTATCTCCTCAAATGATACAAGAAGATTTTGATATCTTTAAAACGTATAATAATTTGACATTGTCTACTAGCTGAGCTGTATAATGCATTTGATGGTTATGAAAAATGGTAAGAAAAGAAGTGGGAAAATGAAAGGCAGACATTGAACCACTGTATAAATTATTAGCAGATGACATATCTACTGGAGGTGATTGAGATGTTTCTAATATGTCCTGCTTTTGGAAAACATGAATTTAATGTATAAATTTAGAAATCTCTGATTCCCTTATCTCATCCCTAGATGCTCAAACATGCACAGACAAACCAGCAGTAGTTTGCATGCACTAAGGCTCAATAATTCATCTATGTTTTCAAGAGCAGATTAAAATAACTGTCAAAAACAAACATTTATTGTGTGTTTTAGGTATGGACGTACAGGAATTTACAAGTCCTTCATGTTCGGGAACCCAAGTATCATTGTCACAACACCAGAAACCTGCAGGCGAGTGTTGATGGATGATGAATCATTTAAGCCAGGCTGGCCTATTTCAACCGTGGAACTCATTGGGAAGAAGTCGTTCGTTGGCATTTCTTACGAAGAACACAGGCGTCTGAGGAAGTTAACCGCTGCTCCAGTGAATGGCCATGAAGCATTGTCCACTTATATTCAATACATTGAGGAGAATGTAGTTTCTTCCTTGAAAAAATGGTCTACCATGGGACAAATAGAGTTCTTGACACAAGTCCGAAAACTCACTTTTAGGATCATCATGTACATCTTTCTAAGCACAGAGAGCGAGTCAGTCATGGAGGCTTTGGAGAAAGAATATACAGCACTTAATTATGGAGTAAGAGCCATGGCAATTAACATTCCGGGATTTGCTTACCATAGGGCACTCAAGGTGAGGCTTTTTACTTTTTAATTTGTACTTCTACTAGCAAGATTTTTTATTGCTATGCTACATGTAGAAAGAAAATAAAGCTTAAAATTTAAACTGATTGCAAAAAACTTATGGGACTTGACAATTGAGAATGTATGCAAGTTTCTTTTAAATGTGAGTCATCAATTTAGTATCTGATGTGAATTCTAATTCCAGGCAAGGAAAAATCTTGTATCTGTGTTCCAATCTATTGTGGATGAGCGAAGATCTCAGCGGAGGAAGGGCAACTTAAGCTGGACAAAGAAGAAAGATATGATGGATGCTTTGCTGGATGTTGAAGATGAAAATGGCAGAAAATTAAATGATGAGGAGATTATAGATGTCTTGTTGATGTACTTGAATGCAGGCCACGAATCTTCTGGCCACATCATGACGTGGGCTGTCGTTTTCCTTCAAAAACACCCAGAGATTTTACAAAAGGCCAAGGTTCTTAATTTAAAACGCACCCCCACCACCCACACCCACCCCCACCCCCACCCCCCCCTTCCTTCCCTCCCCCCCCCCCCCCACCCACAACCCCCCAAAAAAAAAAAAAGGGCTGCACAGCTTGGCCAATCATATTTTCTGAGTATTTTTTTCTTTTTTCCCAATAATCAAAATGTGCTTTTGAATCATGCTTGGCTGCAGGAAGAGCAAGAAGAGATTATAAAAAAGAGGCTACCTACACAGAATGGCTTAAGTCTCAAGGAAATTCGAGAAATGGACTACCTTTCTAAGGTATTTTCCTCTCTGAATATCAATTCCGTTTCAATTCCAGCCACTATGTGTCATGGCTCTTAACATTTTTCTTCTTTACTTTATTAGGTGGTTGACGAAACACTTCGTTTGGTGACATTCTCACTCACGGTGTTCCGAGAGGCGAAACAAGATGTCCAAGTAACTGGTTAGTAAATATTCTACATTTTCTGTTTAATGATTCTTTGATATGACCATATGGTTAAACTGTGCTGTATTTATGTTTTTGAAAACAGCACCTGTGATTTTGCATTCATTTCTTAGTAAATGTGTAAAAACTATTTTTGTTATCCGTAAATTTGTGAAGTTAAGATGTTTGAAAAAATTTAGTGAACCACAAGTACTTAGTGATGAAATGGCTTAACTTCCAGGTTACACCATCCCCAAGGGTTGGAAAGTTCTGGTCTGGTTTAGAAGTGTTCATTTAGATCCAGAAGTCTATCCTAATCCACAAGAATTTAATCCTTCCAGATGGGATGTAAGTTAATTTTATTTTCGTTTTATTGTTAAGATTATAAACTTTGTTCTTGTATCTGCTTTACTACCTCATAAATATTTTGGCCTTGACCAGAATTGTTCACATTCTTTATGATGGCACAGAACTACACACCAAAAGCTGGATCTTTCCTTCCCTTTGGAGCAGGAAGCAGGTTGTGCCCTGGAAATGATCTAGCTAAACTGGAAATCTCGATTTTCCTTCATCACTTTCTCCTCAATTATCGGTTAGTCATCATCAAATGTTTTGTCATGCATTTAATTGATATTGTTTATGTTCACACAAAATACAATTTAAAACCCCTGAAAATCATATGCTAATTATAAGCCAACAAGGGACGCTTTTTGGTTTCTCTGGTACACAAGCATTTGCAAATGTTTGCCACTTCTAATGCAATCTGGTGTTGCAAACAGGCTGAAGCGGGCTAACCCCGACTGTCCGTTAATGTACTTGCCGCATTCACGGCCCATGGACAATTGCTTGGCAAGAGTTGAGAAATGCACACCTTGATAGACATGAGGGAAAAGAGTGACGAGAAAGTAGCAATGGCAGCTCATTATTCAAGCGGAGGGATCGAGCGAACAGAAAGATTTCTTTTGTCTTAATGTTAGGCATTTTATGATGGTCAAATCTATATTCGAAGACGGTTGTGTTGTCCCAATAAACTATTTTCAAAGCCTCACTACCTCATCTTAGCTTGCTTTTTTGTTTCAGCCGAAAGTGGCGCAAAAAAAGTCATATATGGGCGTCCTTGTGAATGCTTCATTTGCATCTTCATAAAAAATAAAATAAAATAAAATAAAAAGGGAAAAAAATATCTCATTTCAATAGAGTAAGATAAAATATTGGAGTAAGCATTTATGGGCAAGCCATAAACCAAAATACTATCAAGCTTCCATGAGAAAAGGTGTTTTCTAATTGTCTTTAGAAACTTGTTCTATCTTTCTT
Source organism: Artocarpus hirsutus (assembly GCA_946598075.1). Lineage (NCBI taxonomy): Eukaryota > Viridiplantae > Streptophyta > Magnoliopsida > Rosales > Moraceae > Artocarpus > Artocarpus hirsutus. Next base: position 14,331 of record CAMOHE010051773.1, on the reverse strand, counting down.
AAAAATTGTGGTCCCTTTGAATTAGTTCGAATGTGGGTTTTACATATCTTTGGTAAAATTGTACCAACAATGCTTTTACCAAAATGCATGCCAAGACATGCCTGTAAGAAGGTAAGCCTCCATATTTTTGGAGAACATAGACATCAGGGTTAATTGAGTTCGGAATATTTAATAAAATACAAGCAAAAATCCCACCAAAGATGTGGTGGGGCAAGAAAAACACGAGGGAAGTTAAACAATCCACGCATGGTCTGCGGTTCCCACAACAAAGCAGACCATGTTGCTGATTTCCCTCCGTCGACCAAAATCCAAAACCCATTAGATTTTTCATCCTGCGATAGTGTGAATTCCATTAAAAAATGACTGCAAAATTTTTTTAAGAAAATCTCGACCTCCTAATGATATATTGCAAGCATAATTGCAAGACTTGATAGATAGAACAAACAATGTTTAGTAGGTATAGAGCACGTTAACGGTATCGTGCGTGAATAATAACCAAATATACAAACTGTAACTAAAGGTGCGGAAATTAAAGAGACGAACAAATTGATATATGGTTTTTTAGCGTGGCCAAAACCCTTGCTGAAAAAAACACCACAGGTGTTACTTATACCAAAGATAAGAATGATCCATTGTATTGAATTATGGTAAAGTTTGGAATTACAAAAGTGCTTAGAATTTATGCCAACTTAGAATCTATGATACTCCAACGGCTCATCCTCCTTTAGACTCCTCGTTCTACTCCAAACCATCTTTTGCTCACCTTTTATCCAATCAACGTATTCCGAGTGTTCAATCCATGAACAACCTGTAACAACCCAAAATTTTAATGCACTGAAAATACATTAAATTAAGGATTAAATTGAGACGAAAAACATGATTAAAGAAAAAATACTGTATAATAACATAAAAATTATACGGTATTGGAATAATACAGTGTAAGAAAAATACATTGATGAAATTATGCAATATGCAAATTACACTGTAAAAGTAATGCAGTGTAAGAATTGGACTGTTGTAAAGTCACACAGTACAGAATTAGACTGTGGAAAAAGTGTAGATTACACTTTTTTATATAAAAAAAAGAGAGAGAAAAAAAAGAAAATTCGGATAAACTCAGATTTTCTCTCTCCTCACTTTCTCTCTCCTCAAAATGAATTTGAGATTTTGAGTTCCGTTTTTGACACCTCCCACACCGTTGAAAAGATCTCGATGAGCTGAGCTCAACGGTGTGCCGAGCAGCCAAAAACACCGCCGGAGGAGGGCTCATGCGCCGCCCAAAGTGGCTGTGAGACCCAATTTTCTCGAGCTGATTTCTTTGCCGTCCGCCACCAATCGAGGTGATTTTAGTGTCTATGGACTCAGGGTGATGGGAGGAACAAGATGGTACCCATTTCCCAGCTCAATTCCAGCTGGAAGGGCTTCGTCGGAGTCGCCCTATCTCCGCCGTGGCACCACCGTGGGAACCGCCGATTACGGTGGTGGTGAGGCATACCGCCGGTGCCAATCGACTCAGAGGGAGCCAGAGAGTGGAAGCCCCACCTCAATTTCATGACCCAGCCGTGGCCAATAGGAGTTCCTCCTACTCCGCCACCGACTGTCGTGAGCAACTGCGATCTCGCCTGTCGGGCCTCTATTGTGCCAAATTGATGGCACGAAAATGTTCAGAGGAGTGAGAGGAAGTGATTCGACTCCTCAATTGCGAGCAACCGCCAAGGGAGGACGGAGAACAGCCCCGCCGTCGTGGAGGTGCTTCGGGCCGCCATTCCATGCCAAGTCGAGTAGCCCCACCATGGGGGAATTGCTCAGAGGGACTTGGGGAAGCTTTTCCCCAAGTCAATTTCACGGCATCATTACTGGAAAACCGAGATCGGTGTGGTGTTTTCCCACCATCGATGGTAGCCTTGATTTTCATGGTTAGAGGTTGAATTGCATGAAATTGACCCCACCAATGGACTCAGGAGGGTCAATTTAGGGAGGGTAGGCTCAAGCTCAGCCACCAAGGAGGCCAGTTAACGCCGGTCAACCGCCAGTCAACGGCTTGGTCAAAGGTAAAATTAGGATTTTACGATCTGGACCTCCGATCGACAATCTGAGATCGCATCCTGATTCATTTCGATGCTCTAAACGCAACGATGACCTCCATTCTAGCTAATTCCACTCAGGTGAAAAGCGTCTGGTACCAATTGTACGTAAATCGAGGCGATTCAAACAGCAGTATCAGAGTCCAGAATGATATGTTAAAGAATGTATGATATCCAGGAAGCACTCCTAGTCATTTATGGTAGCTTGAGAAGCACTACAGAGGATGCTTCATATATTCTGGATACAGCGAGGTACAACCGGACCCGCTAGCTTGGAGTCCAAGTAAGTGGCAATCTCGCGTACATTATGTACTGTATTATAATGCATTGTGATAGATACTAAGTTTTAAGGATTTTAAGTTCAGTTAAGGAAAGAACGAAGGAAAATGAGACCAAAGGCAAAATGGTCATTTTATAAAAAATGACCAAAATGGACCCGAAATGCCCGATGTCGGAAAATGTTTCTTAGTGAGAATTTTTTCATATTATGTATGTAAGGGAATGTAAAGTTAAGTAATGAGTTTGATTAAGTCACAAAATGGACGAAAAACCTGTCAAGGGTAAAATCCTCAATTTTACGAAAATGGCTAGTACGGAATCGGACACTCCTATTTAGCATAACATTATTAGACGAAAGATGTTTCGTAATACGTTGAGTAACGTAACCGTCATGTGTGACGAGAGATTTAACAAGGAATGTTTAATGCTTACGTTTTATTATCAATCGAGTGGATTGATAAAAAGGAAGATTATTAATGAGTCGGCTGTCATATGATCAGGACACAGAAGTCGACTAACGAAAGAAAAAGGAATGAGAAAGGAACGAGATAGAAAGGAATAGTAAACGCTAAAGTATAGTACGGGTAAGTTTCAGACCTCACCTATAGCATGAAGCAAATGATTTTTAAATCTTTTGTTATATGTTTATAAATGAGCTGCAATTATTATGCAAGTTTCTTTTAAAGAATATTTGCATCTATTATGCAAGTTGTTTCTAAAGTAAGGAAATAGTGTTCATAAAATGCTCATAATTGAAAGTATATAATTGAGCATAATTGGAATCATGCATTATGAATTGCTTGTATTCCTTATTATAAAGTTTTACGTTAAATGGTTATGAAAAATATATTGTGAATATTTATGTTAAATGTTGATGAAAAACATATTTATGTTATGAAAAACATTCTGAGGAATGTTTAATGATAAATGTTTATGGAAAACATTTTCATGTTATAAGAAAGGTTTATAAACGTTGTGTTATGAAAAACGTATAAGGAAACGTTTATGAAAAATGTTTTATAAATGTTTTATGAAAAATATATATGAGAAACGTTTTAGAAATGTGTTATGGAAACGTTTATGAGAAACGTTTTAGAAATGTTTTATGAAAAATGTTTATGAAGTACATTTATGAAAAATGTTTCAAGAGAGAGGTTTTTATGAGAAAAGTTTTAAAGTACATTTAAATGTTTTGTGAGTTTATATTTGAACTTATTGAGTGTAAGCTCATAAAAAAGTTGTTCATGCTGTAGGTAATATATGGGTGACCAGTAGGACCCGTTAGCAGAGCTGGGTGCTGCGGAAGGGCAGATGCGAGATGTGGGAATAGATACCACTATAGTTTGCTTCCGCTACGCAAATAAAAGGTTTTACACTATTTAATGTAGTGTTTTCAAGGTTTTTAAAGAAATCAGAGTTTTTAAGAAATGTTTTCAAAGGTTTTAAGATACATTGTACTAAATGTATTATACAATTATGAAATGATGTTTTAAGCTATGTTCAGTAAATGTTTCTTATTAAGTTTTAAGAAACAGTTTGAAATAGTGTTAAGGACAAAGGTTGAGCGAGGTCTCAACAGGAATGGCGACAAAGGTCGCAACGGTTTTAATTACATTTTAAAGCATATTAAATGTTTAAGAAAATTTTTTGTAATTCAGTATTTTCGTACTAAGTAAGTAAGGTTACTATACAATTAACGATGTTTAAAGTAAGTTTAGTGAAATTTCACGGCATCATTGCCAGAAAACCGAGGTCAGTGTGGTGTTTTCCCACCATCGACGGTAGCCTCAATTTTCATGGTTAGAGGCTGAATTGTATGAAATTAACCACACCAATGGACTCAGGAGGGTCGATTTAGGGGGGGGAGGCTCAAGCTCAGCCACCAACGAGGCCAGTTGACGCTAACCGGCGGTCAACGGCCGATCAAAGGCCAAATTGAGATTTTACGATTCGGACCTCCAATTGACAATTTGAGACCACCTCCTGACTCGTTTTGACGCTCTGAACGTAACGGTGACCTTCGTTCGAGCTAATTTTGCTTCAGTAAAAATCATCCGATACCGACTGTACGTGGATCGAAGAGATTCAAACAGCAGTATCGGAGTCCAGAATGATATGTTAAAGAATGTATGATATCCAGGAAGCACTCCTAGCCATTTATGGTAGCTCGAGGAGCACTACAGAGGATGCTTCATATACTGTGGATACAGCGAGGTACAACGGGACCCGCGTAGCTCGGAGTCCAAGTAAGTGATAATCTCACTACAGAGGATGCTTCGTATACTATGGATACAGCGAGGTACAACCGGACCCGCGTAGCTCGGAGTCCAAGTAAGTGATAATCTCGCTTACAGTATGTACTGTATTATAATGCATTGTGATAGATGCTAAGTTTTAAGGATTTTAAGTTCAGTTAAGGAAAGAATGAAGGAAAATGAGACCAAGGGCAAAATGGTCATTTTATGAAAAAAGACCAAAATGGACCCAGAATGCCCGATGTCGGAAAACATTTCTTAGTGAGAATTTTTCCATATTATGTATGTAAGGGAATGTAAAGTTAAGTAATGAGTTTGATCAAGTCACGAAATAGACGAAAAACCCGCTAAGGGTAAAATCGTCATTTTACGAGAATGGCTAGAACGAAGCCGGACACTCCGATTTAGCATAACGTTATTAGACGAAAGATGTTTCGTAATACGTTGAGTAATGTAACCATCATGTGTGACGAGAGATTTAACAAGGAATGTTTAATGCTTACGTTTTATTATCAATCGAGTGGATTGATAAAAAGGAAGATTATTAATGAGTCGGCTGTCATATGATCAGGATACAGAAGCCGACTAACGAAAGGAAAAGGAATGAGAAAGGAATGAGATAGAAAGGAATAGTGAATGCTAGAGCATAGTATGGGTAAGTTTCAGACCTCACCTATAGCATGAAGCAAATGATTTTTAAATCTTTTGTTATATGTTTATAAATGAGCTTGCAATTATTATGCAAGTTTCTTTTAAAGAATATTTGCATTTATTATGCAAAAGTTATAAAGATTCAAAGAGAGGTTTGCAATGAATTTGCAAATTCTATGTTTAAAGTCTATGGCATATTGATATGCGTAACGTGTTTAAAAGTTTAAGTTATGATTTAAAAGTTTTTAAAGTATGTTTTGAATTTTTGATAATGCATAATGTTTTATAATTAAAGTTATAAGCTTTATGATGCATTGTTATACATTCAGTTAAGTTTTGAAATAAAAGTTGTGATTTGCAAAATTTGATTGCATTACATGTTGCATATGTCATGCAATAAATGTTAGAGTACATGTTATGACCTGCAAAAGGTTGTTGCATTACATGACGCATTTGTTACGTAATGAATTGCATTTATTATGCATTAAGTTTCATTTGTTGTGCAATAGATTTTATCATACAAGTATAAATTGCAAGTGTGTTTGCATATGATGTGACTGCATTTGACATGCTCACAAAAGTTAACAAGAAGGTAACGTAAGGATAAAAGGAAAGTGTCGTACCAGCCTCTGTGTTATGAAGTAATGAACGTAAAGTTAAAGTTGACCTCCAAGGTGTGAGGCACTTGATCACGTGATCGATGGTCTCAAGTCTTCTGCAAGGGAAGCATCATGTATATGATCTCATGATTAATAAGATGGTACGAACACTAAAGCAAGGTAAGGAAAGTGAATGAAAGATAAAAAAAGTTAAGAAATGAGAATAGTAAGTTACAGTAAGATAAGAGTATTCTTAAAATGCTCATAATTGGAAGTTCATAATTGAGCATAAATGGAATCATGAGTTTTGATTCTACTTGAATTCCTTTATATGAAGTATTTATATGTCATGTTATGAAAGACATTTTCAGAAACGCTTTACGTTAAACGTTTATGAAAAATGTAATTATGTTTATGAAAAACATTCTAAGAAATGTTCTATATTAAATGTTTATGAAGAGATTTCTTGGTTATAAGAAAAGGTTTATAAAGGATGCTTTATGAAATGCATTCTAAGGATTGGTGTTAAATGTTTTAAGAAAGCGTTTACGAGAAGCGTTTTATAAATGTTTCAAACGTATTATGAAAACGTTTATGAGGAACGTTTTAGAAATGTTTTATGAAAAATGTTTATGATGTACGTTTATGAAAAATGTTTCAAGAGGAAAGTTTTTATGAGGAAAGATTTAAAGAATGTTTAAACGCTTTATGAGTTTATGTTTGAACTTACTAAGCGTAAGCTCATAAGAAGTTTTTCATGCTATAGGTAATATATGGGTGACCAGTAGGACCCGTTAGCAGAGCTGGGTGCTACGGAAGGGCAGATGCGAGATGTGGGAATGGATACCACTACAGTTTGCTTCCGCTACGCAAAGAAAAATGTTTTACACTATTTAATGTAGTGTTTTCAAGGTTTTTAAGGAAATAAGAGTTTTAAGAAATGTTTTCAAAAGTTTTACGATATATTATACGAAATGTGTTATAAAATTATGAAGTGATATTTTAAGCTATGTTTAGTAAATGTTTCTTATTAAGTTTTAAGAAACAGTTTGAAATGGTGTTAAAGACAAAGGTTAAGCGAGGTCTCAACTGGAATGGCGACAAAGGTCGCAATAGTTTTAAAGAGTATTTAAAGAAAATTTTTTGTAATTCAGTATTTTCTTACTAAGTAAGTAAGATTACTATATCAAGAACGATGTTTAAAGAAAGTTTAGTGGCGATCGAAAAGGCGGGTCGTCACACAACCCTCCTTGGACTTTCTAGATTGGAAAGAATGCACTAAAGCAACATAGGGTCGAGAGTAATATGTTAAAGTCTAAAAACACAAGGTCTTTCATTCATGTTTTCTCTCACTTAAAAGCTCTTACTCAGAAGTCACAAGTCAACCTCATTAAATAAGCAAAGCCTGGGCAGTTTGGGCATGGAAAGTGTTTAGATACATTCACTAAATCCTAAGATCATATCCTAAATGATCCAATGTAAAATTTGAATTCAGTAGTTGAAAATGTGAAAGACTTGTGTTGGACTAAAATCCTGAAGATGGACATGCAAACAGTGTGCGATCTTCTTGGGTATTGCCATGTGGGCAATCTTTGTGCATTGTATCTACGCATTGGTGAAAAACTACAAATTGAAAGATTTAAAACTGCAAACAAAATTTGTTAGTTTATTCACTTACATCTCAAATAGAATTTGAACTTATTAGAGAAAATCTTTGTAGAAACTCACATATTGAATAAAGTCAATTGATTAATGAATCTAGACACAATTAAGTGCTGGGTTAGATGCCCTTAAAGCATTTAATGTTTATTGTAATGGACGTATTTGTAAATAAATAATGTGAATTTTTCAATATATTTATGCGCATGTTTTTTGAATATTTTATGAATATTATTAAAATTTCATAATTATATGTGTAATCTTATATATTGTATATAACTATTATACATAAGAAGATAATATTTATGGATGATAATTAAAATAGTAAGTAGCATAAAATTAACTTTTATAATTAATTATTTAATTAAAGTATGAAATTTTTAATTGAGTGTTACTAGTGCATGCTATTTTGTATTAAGAACAGAATGGTCTTACCCGATGGAATCCATTCCTTCTTTAACAAGAAGCAGATAAATAATTTTCTTGAGAATTGATTCCAGTCTTGAATAATAAATACGCTCAATTTATGATTAAATTCATGAATTTATTATTCATTGGAGAATCAAGGGCACTCAAGAATAAAGATATAATTAGAAAGATTAGCAGATTTTATTTAACTCTAATTATAAATTATTTATAGAGGATCAATTTATAATATAGATGGGCCATATAATATAGGCATATTATACAGGGATTTATCATTGTTCTAGGCTTCCTTATTTTGCTTCTTTATTTTAAAAAAGAAGGTTTTTTTTAATTATTATTATCGTGAATGGCCCATTGGGCTGTTACACATAAGAGGCAATGCACTCGGCCAATTCATGGATATAATATACAACAAGTTGGTGATTTTTTTAATAAAAAAGGACAATGTTTTTAAATAATAATAAAAAAAGAGTTTAACGTGCTTCTTTATTTTTTTAAATAAGATAAAAACGATGGAGATAAGGTTCAGTTTTATTATGAATAAATCTGAATCAACATAAAACTCCTCCTATACATCTATAAATATGTGTCTAAGAGTTTTTAATAATTCCAATTCCAATTCTAATCCTAATTCTCATTTTCATTTTAAGGGAGAGAAAGCCTAGCAAGAACTATTCTCCATAGCCACTCTTTGGTTTGCCATATGTTGAGTATAAATCAAGGACCTGAGTATCTGATTTCTTCCCGTAAACCGTAGATGCCCATGTGTCCATTCAAGTAACCAAAGACTAGGCATGAAAGATCTAAGATGTCAAAGAGTTGAAGTTATCGTTCCTAATCGCTTCAAGAGGTATGTTATTTATTTCTATTTATATATTAATTGTATATTAATTAATATAATTATAAAGTATGACCAAAAGTTTTATGAAATTTTTTTGTTATACACGCTTCCACAACTTCTACCATTTTTAATGTTTTTAGTTTTAAGACCAACAAATGATATCAGAGAAGGTTATAACATATATCAATTAATACATGATTATGAGATAATCAAATTAGTATGAAAATTTTAGGAATGCATACTATACCTACGATGTATTATTTATATATAAGCATTTTTATTTTTTAGTTTTTATTTATATGATGAATCACCTATTATTTATTGGGCTTGCAACATGATTGTTGCTCCATACTAGGCCTAAATTTTTGGGTAAATTGCTAAGGTTTACTTAGCAGCATTTGGCATTGCAGCAAGGTGTAGACCCAAAACTTGTTGTTCAGCAACATTGATGCGTAACTAAGTGTTAGAAAAATATTACGCAATGGAATTTAAAAAAATTTTATACCAGAGTATTTTTAAAAACACAAGTTTAAAACACTATATGCATAAATTAACAATATCTTACTAGCCTCGTAAATGCAAAAAAGCTCCCACAATTTGTGAAAAGTATAACGTTCCAGAAGAGCCTCAACTAACTGGTCTTTTTTGCTATTCTTTATCCACGATCGGAGTGCATATGGGCGCATGTCGTTCAGCCTTTTCTTGGTGACTCTTCTTCCAACCAATTGAGAAAACCCAAAGCTATAGTTCGTGATATGTAAATAATAGCTCTTAGGGAGTTACAGAGTCTCACCAACAGAGTCTCACTCTTAAACTCTCAATTGATCTAAATAAACAATGAGACTCACACTCTTTTTATAGAGGTTAGACCCAGGATCAGTCCTTATCATATAAGTTCTTGAAAATTTGAATCAGAATCAAATTAGGATCAATACTAAATAAAATTCAAGTAAAGATGCGTGATCTTTTTATCGCTCAGTTGGTAGGCCAAACTGACAGATCGGTCTATCGAACTTGCTCCATCGGTAGGTCGAACTTAAAGATCGGCCTATCAAACTTTCGATAAATGATTTTTGTGAATCTTTATTTCCCACCTAAGATTCTTGGGATAGAGCTTTAGTTTTAATTCAAATAACCCAATAGAGAAGTTATCTGATTAATAGTCATATCTAGATAATCTCTAAGAAAATAAATATTCCTAATAATTTAACAAGCTTATCTTGAATTAATTTATTCAAAATTAATCCAACCGATAAACATACATGAATTATCTAATCTCAATAATTCAACAAGTTTACCTTGAATTAATTTATTCAAAATTAATCCAACCGATAAACAGACATGAATTATCTAATGCTATTAAATTTTCAACCAATCTAATAATTTGACATAAGTCCCCAATTATTGGAAAAACACACCGCATTGTTATAGGATTTTTTATGAGCTAGCAAAAGGGACATGATAGACCTGTATAGTTCAAGCTCTTGATAATTATAAAACCTAATATCCCAAATATACATTTCATAATTATTAACTCCAACGTTATTCTACTAAAAGTTTAGAGTTGCACTCTTAAACTATATAAAATTACAAAACTCGTATAGCCTAAGTCTTTATGACATATCCTAATGTATCGTATCCCCATAGGATTATCCATAATCGGCTTAAGGACAAGTTCTGTCTTCCCTTCCTGATTATTTTTCTCTTACATGCCATTATCTCACCATCGGAAAACTTACCATCCAAAGACGGTATACCATTTGGTTACACCTATGTATCCAAATGGTTAAGCGCTTTAGTTTTTCAAATACAAGATAACACATATAAGAGGATATCTCTACTCCTAAAGAGGAGCTATAAATTCTATGTCTATAAATAATAGGTCTACGTTATTAAGAGTCATACCTCCAACATACTAGTATGCGTACAACTATTAAAATATGGATGTCATCCTTTGGTACATCAAAAGACACAAGTCAAGGCAATAGGCCCATTATTCATCTTAGGATTAAGATATAATACATATGATTGTCTAAAGTGAATCAATTTGCTGAGACAAAATTATTAATCCAAATCAATTCACTTTATGTCCCAATCCAATATATCGTCACCTATGATAATGTGCTTATGTTTCTATTCACAGAATCCACCTCCGATGGCCAATCTAAACTATCTCCCATGAGGGATATAGACTACATAACAATCTTTGCATGAATAAAGTGCCTAACTTTATTCCTTCGATTGCAGATTTTATAATTTAGACCGTTCCTTAAGAATCGTGTCTTTTGCATAATCTGTTCATCATATGCCCAATTCTTAAAGGTTTAGACCGACAGTGTCAGACTTTTGTTTGCTTATCATACATTCAACAAACATGAACATAAAGAGGACAAGATGCAAGGTTTAGACCGACAGTGTCCCCTTAAGAATCATGTCTTCTGTATAATCTGTCCATCATATGCCCAATTCTTAAAGATTTAGACTGATAGTGTCAAACTTTTGTTTGCTTGTCATACATTCAACAAACAGGAACGTAAAGAGAACAAGATTTGATATATATAGATAATAAATAAATTCTTTATTGATAAAAATATTTCCAAAAACATACTACATTTTTCCTTCTTAAGGAATACATGTCTAACAATCCCCCACTTGCACTATGTGAGTAAATATGACAAATCTTGCATCTCCATAGCTTCTACATGCCTCTCGAAGACTCTTCTAGTAAGTGTCTTCATGAATGGATTAGATAAATTGTCCTCTGACACGATTTTGCACACAGCAATATACTTGCCTTCTACAAAGTCCTTTATCACATGATACTTTTGACGAATATGCTTATTTTTCTTGTGAAATCTTGGTTCCTTAGCATTAGCTACTACCGTACTATTATCATAGTATAGTAATACAGCCTTATCCATACTAGGAACTACCTCAAGATCTCTAAGGAACTTGCAAAGCCACACTGCGCATCACTAGCTGCCACATACTCGGCCTCCATCGTTGAATCCGAAGTGCAATCTTGCTTCATACTTTTCCAATTGATGGCACCACCGCCTAGAGTAAACACAAAACCCAAAGTCAATCTCTTTAAATCCAGACAGGATTAGAAATTCTAGTCAGTGGATCCTAGAGGAGTTAAGTCCTTACCGCATATACCTTTGAGTTCTTCTCAGGTACTTGAAAATATGCTTGACTACAATCCAATGGTTCGGTCTTGGATCTGCCTAAAATTGACTTACAATCTCGACTACATAACAAATTTCTGGTCGTGTGCAAAGCATAGGGTACATGAGACTACCTACTGCCAAAGCATAAGGCACCTTCTTTATGTATTCTCTTTCTTCCTCAGACTTTGGAGAGTCTTTCTTAGAAAGAGTAATTCTAGACCTAGATGATTGTCCACCTTTTTGGAATCCTGCATTGCAAACCTCTTGAGAATCTTATCTATGTAGCTTGCTTGAGACAAAGCTATCATTTTGTTCTTTCTATCCTGAAAGATCTTGATAACGGGAACAAAATTAGCCTCACCCAAGTCCTTCATGTCAAATTGCTTGGTTAACTATAATTTGACAGATGACAATGCCCAACATCATTGCCAATTAGCATAATGTCATCTACATAGAGCAGTAGAAAAACCATCTTCCCATCCTTAATATGTTTGTAAACACATGGTTCATCCACATTTTGTGCCAACCCATAAGTCTTGATCACTTGATCAAATCTTGTGTTCCAACAACGTGAAGCCTGCTTAAGTCGATATATTGACTTTAGTAGCTTACAAACCTTACCCTCCTGACCCTTGACCTTGAACCCTTCTGGTTGCTCCATATAAATGGACTCATCAAGATAGCCATTTAGAAAAGCCATCTTGACATCCATCTACCAAATCTCGTGGTTGAGAGCGGCAGCTATGGACAAGAGAATTTGGATGGACTTAAGTATGGCTATAGGTGAAAATGTTTCCTCATACTCGATTCCTTCCTTTTGCGTGTATCCCTTAGCTACTAGTCTAGCCTTAAAAGGTTTCAACCTTTCCATCCACTCATCTTTTCCTCTAATAGATTCACTTGCACCTTATAGGTTTTACTCCTTCAGGAAAATCTAGCTCCTAGACCCGATTAGTTTCCATAGACTTCATCTTTGTGTTCATGGTCTTTGTCTGGAGTTTTGAATCAACATCCTTCATAGCCTCTACATAAGTGTAAGGATCTCTGTCATGTTCATCCGGTTCAACCAAGTAGGCCTCGTTGTTGAACATATATCTCTCGGGTTGACGCCCGATCTTCCCACTACGTCAAAGCCCCTTACGTTGTTGCTTGGATTTGTTTGGTTTTTCTACACTGATTGGAGTGGTTTTTATTGGAACCCCCAGAGTGATTGAATCACTCCTTAACTCCTTGAACACCACTTTGCTTCAAGGCTTAAAGTCATCCATGGAACTCTCCTTAAGAAAAGTTACATTAGTTGAAATCACAACTTTATCTTCCTTTAGGTTATAAAAATAACCCCCTTTAGTCCTTTTTGGATATCCTATAAATACGCAAACTTCCAAACATGCTTCCAACTTATTTACATCTCTAAACAGGACATGAAGCGGACATCCACATATCCAAATATGGTTTAAGGATGTGTTCTTGCCAGTCTAGAACTCGTGAGGAGTTTTAGGAACCGATTTTAAAGGCACATTGTTTAAAAGATAACATGCAGTTTGCAATTCATTTCCCCAAAAGGACAAAGGCAATGATGAATAACTCATCATGGACCTTACCATGTCTAACAAAGTCCTATTTCTTCTCGCTGCTACGCCATTTTGCTGCAGAGTGCTTAACGTAGTCAAATGGGATAGAATCCCATTCTTTAATAAGTGTCCAAAGAACTCATTAGAAAGGTACCCACCACCACGATCAGATTGAAGTACCTTTATGGGCCTACCCAATTGCTTTTCCACTTCAACCCATAACTCCCTAAACTTGTCAAAGTTTCACTTTTGTAGTGCATTAGGTACATATACCTATACCTTGAGTAATCATCAATAAAAGTGACGAAGAACTCATAGCTTCCTCGTGCTTGGATGTTCATTGGTCTGTAAATATCACTATGCTTAAGTTCTAGAACCCCTTCGGCCCTCTTGCCTTTAGATCCAAATGGTCTTTTGGTCATTTTACCCTGCAAACAAGATTTATGTTGTGGTATAGATTCCACCTTTAAGTGACTTAATGGTCCATCCTTTACCAACCTTTGAATCCTATTAGGTTAATATGACCAAGTTATTGTGGCGTCCGACCCAGGCGTACTCCCTCAAGCCTCCATAGGACCCACCTTGCGGGGCCCTCAGACTTATGGCTCTTATTGGTAGCCCATTCCTGTGCCGCCCACTCATCCGTATTGTCCCCTCTGGGGCCCTCTGGCCCTTCAGCGTTTTCTTTCGCGTCCTTCAGGTTCGAACCTTAAACCTCCCTTAAGAGGTTCTTATTTTCTTCTCGAGTACCAATTGAGCTACTCAATTGGTACTCGAGAAGGAAATAAGAACCTCT
>CAMOHE010051772.1:16625-39478 GCA_946598075.1 Artocarpus hirsutus | reverse complement strand
CTCCTAAAGAGGAGCTATGGATTCCATATCTATGAATAACAGGTCTACGTCATCAAGAGTCATGCCTCCAACGTACCGGCATGCATACCACTATTGAGATGTGGGTGTCACCCTTTGGCACATCAAAAGACACAAGTCAAGACAACGGGCCCACTATTCATCTCAGGATTAAGATGCAATACAAATGATTGTTTAAAGTGAATCGATTTGCCAAGACAGAATTATTAATCCAAATCAATTCACTTTATGTCCCGATCCAACACATCGTCACCTATGACAACGTGCCAATGTTTCTATTCACGGAGTCCACCTCCGATGGTCAAGACAAACCATCTCCCAATAGGGATATAGACAACATAACAATCTTTACATGAATAAAGCGCCCAACTTTATTTCCTCGATTGCGGATCTTATGATTTAGACCGCCACCTTAAGAATCGTGTCTTCTGCATAATCTGTCCATCATATGCCCAATTCTTAAAGGTTTCGACCGACAGTCTCAGACTATTGTTTGCTTATCATACATTCAACAAATATGAACGTAAAGAGGACAAGATTTGGTATATGAATAATAAATGAATTCTTTATTGATAAAAATGTCTTCAAAAACTTATTGCATTTTTACTCCTTAGGGCATACATGTCTAACAACGATGTGTTGGATCGAAACATAAAGTGAATTGATTTAGATTGATAATTCTGTCTCAACAAATCGATTCATTTTAGACAATTATTTGTATTGTATCTTAATTCTAAAATGAATAGTGGGCCCGTTATCTTGACTTATGTCTTTTGATGTACCAAAGGGTGACATCTACATTTAATAGTGGTACGCACGCCGGTACGTTGGAGGCATGACTCGTAATAGCATAGACCTATTATTCATAGATATGGAATCCATAGTTTCTCTTTAGAAGTACTTGATATTCTCTTATATGTGTAATCCTATAGTTGAAAAACTAAAGTGCTCGACCATTTAAATTCATAGGTGTAACCGAATAGTATATTGTCCTTGAATGGTAAGATTTCTAATGGTGAGATAATGGAATGTAAGATAAAAATAATCGGGAAGGTAAGACAGAACTTGTCCTTAACCTGACTATGGATAATCCTATGGAGATACGATACATTATGATATGTCATGGAGACTTAGCTGCATGGGTTTCGTAATTCTATATAGTTGGAGAGTGCAGCTCTAAGCTTTTAGTGTAGTAGCGTTGGAGTTGATAATTATGAAATGTATATCTAAGATATTGGGTTTCATAATTATCAGGAGCTTGAACTATATAGGTCTATTTGGTCCCCTTTGCTAGCTCATAAAAATCCTATAATGATACGGCGTGCTTTTCTAATAATTGGTGACTTATGTCAGATTTATCAAATTGGCTGAAATTTAGTAAAATCAGATAATTCATGTTTATTTATCGGTTGAATTAATTTTATGATAAAATTAATTCAAGATAAACTTATTGAATTATCAAGATCAGATAATTCATGTCTGTTTATTGATTGGATTAATTTTGAATTAATTCAAGATAAACCTGTTGAATTATCAAGAATATTTATTTTCTAGAGATTATATAGATATGACTATTTTAATCAGATAACTTCTCTATTGGGTTATTTGAATTAAAACTAAGGGTCTATCCTAAGAATCTCGGGTGGGAAATAAAGATTCGTAGGGATCTTTTATCGAAGGTTCGACAGGCCGATCTTTAAGTTCAGCCTGTGATTAAGGAGGTTCAGTAGGCTAATCTGCTAGTTTGGCCTACTAACCGGGCGATAAAAAGATCACGCGTTTTCACACAAATTTTATCATATATTGATTCTAATGTAATTCCGATTCAAATTTTTGAGGCCTTATCTGAGAAGGACTAACTCTTGGGCCCAACCTCTATAAAAAGGGGAGTGAATCTCTTTATTATCTAGATTAGTTGAGAAATCTTGAGTGAGACTCTATTAGTGAGACTCTGCAACTCCCTAGAGAGCTATCATTCACAAATCATGAATTATAGCTTTGGGTATTTCTCTACCGGTTGGAAGGAGAGTTACTTGGTGGAAAAGTTGATCAATGTGAGCCTACACTCACTCTGATTGAGGATAGAGAATAGCAAAGAATGCCAGTTGATTGAGGTCCCTTAGAAAGTTACTTCTCTTAATAGATTGTGGAGCTTTTCGACACATAGAGGTTAGTAAGATCTTGTTAATTCATGCATATAGTATGTCAAACCTGAGTTTTGGAAAATACCCTGATATTAAAATTTTAAAATTCCGCTGCATACTATTTTTCCAACGAAAAAATATATCCCTTCATATACTTAGATACAGGTCCCTACATTGCATGCTAAAAGCAGACACACAAAAAACAAGCCATGCTTCCTCTCCTTCTCCCCCACATGCCTTCCTTGACAATCATATTTGTTTCCCAAATCTTTCACATCCTTTGGTTCATATCCCTTTTCTGTTTTTTGAGGAAAAAAAATGGTCAAAAAGAAGATCCCCTAGATTCATTTAGTAATCTAGCATTTTAAAATTATTAAGCTTACAAAAAACATTGAGCAAAGCTATATTAAAAAGATGGCATTACAAAATTGCATCACAAATAGACATTGAAGGATCAATGATTGACCCAATAAGCATATCTTTTTGTTCTTTGGTTTGTCTCAATGCTACGGAGAACCATGGCTTAATAAAGGAAGAAAAAGATAAAAGTCGGACAACAATTGTCTTGTTTTTTCTGTTTCCAAAATGAGGATGTTCCTTATAGAGATAAAGAGAGAGGAGAAGGGCTGGCTAGATAGTCCCGCTTTCACCAAGAAAGCCTGTCCCGTTCATGAATAAGTATTTTTGCTTTTAATTCTTTTTTTTTTCAACTTTTGTTGTTTTTTCAGATGAAGCCAAAAGTGACAGTGACTTCTATGTTCGGGTTTGCTTAGTTTAGTTGGTTCACAAGATTTTGGTGGCCCTGGAGTTTCAGCGCTTGTGAATTCCCTGTAAACAAATCATCCTAAGGTGCATGTGTGCTTTAACCATATGGGTAGTGTAACACCCTGATTTTAATTAAGTACAATTAATGTGTAAGATGGTGTGTTAATGTGCCTAAATGTGATTTGAACTTAATTTAATTATTTTGTGTTATTTCTAATTAATCTTACTATTAATCATTTTTATTTTTTTTATTTGCTATTTTGAATTTTAAAACAAAACAATTTACTAAATGTCCAATATGTCCCTTTTGGAAAACCATGTGTTAGAACATGATTTTCACTCCGCAAAACCACATTTTCTTCTATTTAACTCTCACTCTCTTTCTCTTTCCCTTACTTTTTCTCAAGTTTCTTCTCTCTCTCTCTCTTCCTCTCTTCTCTTCTTCGTTTCTTCTCTCTTTCTCTTTTTTTGTTTTTGTTTCCAAAATTTAGCTCAAGCCTTGAATCCCTGCAAGATTAGAAGCTCAAGAAGCAAGATTTGGTCTCCATAAACCTAATTTAAGGCTTGGACTTGAGGTTGGTTTACTTGACTTTCAAAATTTCAAACTTTTTCTCAATTCTCTAAATTTCTTTGACATGTTGAAATTTGAGTTTCTAGAGCTTAGGAAACCTTAAATCTAAGTTAATAGAGCTTAAATCACCTAGAATCTAGGCTTGATTTCACTAAAATCAAATTGAATTGAATTTTCCTCTTTTTCTCCATTTTTGGATTTATTCAAAAATTTTTATGTAAATCTTGATTAAAAGTGTTTAAATGCATTCTAGCATGTTTTTCTATCATTTATGAATGTTATATATACTCTAGAACTTGAAAAATAGGTTTAAAAGTTGAATTTGAGCTTAGGGAGGCCGAAACTTGAAGTTTTGGACCTCCCATGTTTTTCCAACTCTATAGGCCGAACTATGCAGTTCGGTAGGTCGGACAGAGAAGTTAGGCAGGCTGACTAGATTTCATGGAATTTTGTTATTTTTCACCCGTTTTCACTGTTTAAAACCTAGATAAAGATTTTGATCTCATGATATGACTTTGTGAACTTTAAAGGGCATATTAAGACAACATGAGATAACTTAGTGATATAGAATACTCTAACTTAGACTTTGTTAAAATTTAGTTTACTTTTAAGGTTGATGATGGTTACATGGAGCTAATGTATAGCGGGTCGAGACTGCGATGTTGAGTCATGGTGTAGGATATTGAGGTAGGACTTCTACTCCCTTTCTTGGTAGCCAGGTCTTTAATAGTTTTGGTCTCAAAAGATTCTTTCAAATTGCTTTCAATAAGTGACAAATGTTTTAAATGTTTTCAAAAGGGGCCTTTGGCCACAAAATGACTTCTTTTAAAATGATGTCTTTCAAAATGACTTCTTACAAAATGATTTATTTTAGGATGATTTTTAAGGAATGATCAAAATGAACTTGTTAGTATTTTTCGTTGCATGTTAAAGGACAAATGTTTATAATGAACCAAATAATGAACGTAAATGAGAATACCTGGTAAGGTAAGACCTAAATAATGACATGGTGCCGAACGTGTAATAGATACCATCCAAAATGAAATAATAAGTGCATAATGCTATACTCAGAGATCGGGTCGTGGAGAGTGCGACCTTAGGGGCAGGTCCTAAAACCCAAGTGGGCCACTATAGTGGTAATATTATGGCTTTTTCAAAAGATAAATTAATAAAGTATATTGTCAGACGAATAGTGATTCTCAATGGTAAAGATGACCTTAATATCTTTTATTTCTCTTTCTGAATTTTCTTTTTATAAATTATGTTCAAAAATGAAAATTTATGGTTAGAATTTAAGTTTTCTAAACCTAGTCCTACTGAGCCTTTCGCACACATTTTTTTTTGTTTGTTTTAAAACATTTTTCCCTAGGCGGATTGCAGCTTAGGACTGACTGGGAGACCACAAGGCAAACCAATGAGTTGTAGGAATTCTGTTTAGGTTATTTGTTCATTTTAATCAAGGCATGTATTATTTAAATTTTTATCTCTCATATTGGACCGTAATTGTAATATTTTATTATCGATACCATGTGTGTGCACTAATGTAGGCCTCGTGGGGCCCGACTTATGTTCTTCTATCATTGCTATTTTATTTTATGATTAATTGTTTTCAAAATAACGATAATTTCTTTGAGGAGTTTTTAAAACTAACACAATTTTCAAAATAAACCAAAACATTCAATTGGTGTTTTAAGCAAAAATTTTGGTTTAATTAACTTAATTAATCCACCACGTCACCTCTCGTACTTTAGGGTGTGACAGGTAGATTTTTTTTTCTTTTTTTAAAGGTTATAAAATAGAGGGTGGCAAGCAAAACTAACTCTGGAAAGAAAATGCATCTACATGTGACATATATATTTGAATCTTAAATTGCCCATATATACTTGTTTACTATGTAGGACTAACTCAAATCCAAACTTTTATTTGGAAGAACAAATAATTTTAACACTTCACGAAATGACCAATAATAAAAGGATAGAGAAATTAATCCTCAAGTCAGTCTTATTATATCTGTTCATAGCTTTTTTGTAACGTCCTTAAGTGGGGGTTAACAGTTTTTAATAAATAAAAATAAAGATAAAAAAATATAAATAAAACATCAAAAGAAATTTGCCTACGACTTAATTGAAAACTCTCAAATCAAAATAAAATATACAAACAACAATTAAACCACAGTTTAATGTAGCACCTTAAATTTGATAATATAAAATTGTTATCATCATCATTTCAACCCTCAACATATCTTATTACAGTCACAAAAAGTAACAATCGATGCTTACATTATCATGAGGAACATTCTTAACAAATGAAGCAATCCCAACATAATATAGCTACATAGCTTCCTCAACTATTTTCCTCGTAGTCACCTCACACTTAGTAAGTCCTAAAAAGATGAAAATATAAGGGAATAAATGACAACATGCTCAGTAGGGAAAATCATTACTCACCTTTAGGTTTTTATTCTTACTACATTAAAACTTGCATGGTTAGTTAATTCTCATCAGTATTCATCAATTTTTTCATATTCAATTCCGGTAGATATCTTATAATCGTTGTTACCAAGTTTCATACATATATATATATATATATATATACACACACACACATATTAATTTAGGATTCAATTATGCTCGTTTATATCCACCGTGAAATAGAATATCATATCACTCAACTCAACGAAACCCAAATGGGATTGCTTGGCTACCCTCCAATCTTTCCAAGGGTGTTCTAGTGAGAGGACATCAAGCCCAGAGTCCTCACCATGTTGATTCCTATACAGTGCATTCTGGGACTTTTGACCCAAGGGAGCGTCATCACCTCCCCCTATTTTACCTTTTAAGGTATTCGTGCCCAAGGACATAATCGTTGCCCTCTTCACGTTTCACCATTTCTGTATATTCAATCGTTATTTATAAAGTTAGTTTTTCTAACCATGCTTCTCAATTTACAACAACATGTGTCAATTCATTATGTTCCTCGTAGTTTAATACAGGACGAGTTCATGTCATAGTTTCATATATGATACTCTTATAATAGTAGTTCAACATAGATATATATATCTTGCATTAAAACAATCAATTTTAATTCCATAAAAACCTAACAAAAGATGAGTGATAGAATCCCTATCTCTTTACAAATATCCACTTATAATTTCTAGCTTACCCAATTCACCATGTAAGCTCCAAGTATGCCATTATCCTAAAACATGTAAAATAACCATACTTTAACTTAAATCCTAATTTTTAATTACGTCAATTTATAATGTATTTTTATTAGTGTGCTATAATCATTAATGTACTAAAATTGTCAATATCACTTTTCTAACTTAATTTTAGTAAATTATAAAATAACAATAAAATTAAAATATACAAATTTTATTTTGGTATGAAATTTGTGATAAAATAAATAATACAATTTTAAAATAGTTATAATTAAAATAATTAAAAAGTTGGATATTTACTAAAATAAAATTATTTGTAATTACAAACTTTATAGAAAACTATTTGTCAAATAACTATCTTTGTCCTAGTCTATAATCCGAATTCTAAGCCTTTTACTCAAATTCTTAGTTTTCTAACAACTTTTTAAGTATAAAAACTATACATAAACAATATATAATAATCTCTAAACATCAAAAACACAATTCTCAAAATTTTCATACCACAATACAACTTAAAATTAAAGTTAAAGTTTTAGAAATCTAACCTTAAAACTTAGCACAATTTATGGTTTGATCTTGAACATTTAGATTTCCTTGCTCTTTAAGCTTATGAGAAGCTGTTTGTGAAGATCCATGAGAGAATAACTTGAAATTGATAAAGAGTGTTTAAGCTTTTCCTTTGGTTTCCTTTGTTGTCTCACTATGAAAGAAAGAATGAAGCAGAAGAGGTAGAGTAAAAGAAAAGAAGTGCAGAAGAAGAAGAAAAGAAATGAGCAAGGAAGAAAGAAGGAAACGTGAGAAGGGAAGAGGAGAATAATTGAGGGGGAGACAAGAAATGTAAGAGTCAGTATAATGTCTCCTCTGGAGACTTTAATCCAAATAATGCCCAATGGCATTTTCGTAATTAATTAGAAGTTCTAAGGACATTTCGGTAAATATACTAAATAGGTATAGAAAATTTTAAAAATAAGTGAAAATAAATATTGTGAAATAGTTTTTGAATGAAACAATTTTAATTGGCACACTAATAATTGGCTTAATTGCCATAATACCTGTTAGGAAAATAATGAGTGTCACGGCTCTACCCCCTTAAAGAAATTTCGTCCCAGAAATTTTAAATCTAATTATACTAGTAGAAATCACAATTCTGTAATAATTCCGCTTTCAACTCTACACCCTTAGTATTATTGTCTCCAAATGTGGATTATCATATCTCCTTTCACTTGCCTGAGATACCAACCTTGCTTTAAACATCAAATCCTTCAACAAGAATATTTCTAACAGATTCCAACTTACAACATTGTATTTTAGTGTAGTAATTTGATCGAAAAAGCACACATATAGATCATACCATTTTTGCATGGACTGTGATTTACAATTACATTTAAGGCAATTACCAGAAAAACTCTATATACTTCATCTTTGGGTTCCTTTTCCTTTCTAGGTAAGGAAAATTCAAGGATGGTTGATTTCATATTCCCACTAATAAACTAAAACATAATCTTAAATTATATAACATAATCACTTCTATTCAAAATCATACATTAAACTTATATATAGAGATATTAGATTGAAGTTCGTAGTGGTAAATAAACTCGACAGATTCTTCATTAAACTACTACCTATATAAAATAATCTTACACAAAGAAGGTGCCTTACGCTTGCATTTTATGGAGCTTAAGTCTAGCTATATAGAAAATACATTTGTTTAGTCTTCAATTAAGAGTTGCACTAGGAAATTTCGAGGACGAAATTTTTTTAGGTGGTAGATTATAAAACCTATTGTTTTAATTGAAAAAAAAAATCCAAAATTTTAGGGCCAATTTGAAATTTTTAATAATTTTAAGTGTAGAAACTTATTCTAGAAAAAAATTAAGTACATGTGATTTCAAATCAGATACTCCATATGACCACCACCATCTTTTTCTTTTCCTTTTTCTTTTCTTCTTTCTTTTCTTTCTTTATTTCTTTTCCCTGAACGTCCTAAAAGTAAAGGTAAAGAGCGGGCGCCCCCCCCCCCCAAAGCCACTGCCTTCCTCGTCTGACCATCTCCTGACGACCGCTACTTGCATGCACTGGCCCATCATGGGTAGCAAACCTCACAACCCCAAAGCCAGACCACCGCCCCACCACTCACCACCAGCCACCTAGAAATGAACCAAATCTGCTACTTGGAAATGAGCCCTACCAAGGACGATTTTGGCATTGTCCATCCTCTACTCCTTCGGCCTGTTACACCACCGTGTTCCTCTCGTTAAGAGGAACAAAACCCATCCATTTTGCCTTGATTATTGTCGAAAATCCAAGCCACTACTGCCTCCTTTCGTCAAAATTGCTCCCTTTTTCCAGCGAATCGGGCTTCGTTTTGGAAAACCAAATTTGGAATAGTGATCCTCATATTGAAAGCTTCATTTTGGTACCGATCTCCACCATGCATCGCTGGGCAACCAAGGTCAACACTAGTCAACTCTTAATCAATGGTGGTCAACAGTTGACCTCGATCGTCTACCTAGAGAAGATGTCTTTCCGGCCTATTTTTGAAGTTTCAGATGTATTTGTGGTGTCGGATTTAAGAGACAAAATTTTGAAGGCGAGTTGGTGATTCAAAGTTTCAATAGACGACTATGTTTCAGATCTTTTTGTCGCTAAATGTCGTCGACCAAGTCAGTAGGAACTCTATTACTCATCTCTTGTGACATTTTAATTCATTAGTCTATAAATTTTGAAATTTGAAATTAAATCACATGGATTTTAATATGTTGCTATTAAACTTTATGTTTGTAACGTCCCCTTACAGATATCACAGATGTCGTTACTTTTACCTTTATTATCATTATTTTAAGATAAACTATTCAAATAAAGTATGCTTTAATAAATATATCCCAAGATCCATGCATACATTTTTTTACAATTATTTTTAAAACTACTTATATATATTTAAATAGTTATGTCTTACAAGGTGCTTATTTGTTGGGCACAATAGACATTTCATACCCTGATACTGTCATTGCCATATGGCCTATCTTACGGGGTGCCCCTTCAGTGCACAACAGACACGGGGTGCTTATTTGGGGCACAACGAAATTTAATATGATTTTTCATTCTTTCCTTTTCTTCACTAACAACCCAAGACGTGTTAGAAAGCATTTGAGAGAATTTCAAATTTTGAGTTATCGATTTGTTTGACAAACAGTGAATCAGGTGAATTTTTCTTATATTGAGACGAGATTTTGTTTTAATAACTTTATAAGGATTTTATTGATAATATACTAATAAAAAGGAAACCAAGAGACGAGTAATAGATTTCCTACTGAGCACTGTGTGCTCACCCTTTCTCTATTTTTCCCTTTCAGGCTAGTCGAATTGATTCTTGACGTCTAAGAGGGTTGCTAATACTCTAGTATGATTGGTATTCTCCCTTAAATTTTCTTTGGTGCATGGATGATACATGAAAAGAACACTCCCAGTAGATAATTGGTTATTTATAAACCTTGTTTGAATTTTAATTTGGGTTTATTTTTATTTTTATTTATTTTGACTAAAGCTGCACAGCTGTATTTTTCACTTATTTAATAAGCATTCATTTAAATTTTGTATATTTTCATTTTAAATTTTCTATTCGTATTTTATCATTTATTTTAAAAACTCTGGAACATATTGAATCGCTTTTATGAATTTATAGGCTCCACTACAGTTTTTCAAGTATTTTTAACTTTTCGATCTTCAAAAATAATTCTTTTCAATTAAGTCACAGCCCCTAGTTTTAGTTTTGGGTTGTGACAATAACAATCTTCAATCAGCCAATATCTTCCATATGTGTGCTGTGTGACATTGATTTAATGTGACTAATTATTTGCTAAAACGCCATTGATGAAATGATAAATATTTCTTTTCCACTTAATGTTTTAGACTAGAGTAGAGTGATGGCCAATGGAGTGGCGGGGGTGTGGGGTTGTGAGGGCCAGCTAGGAAATTGTTTCCTGAATTTCTTTGGGAACTGAGGTATTACGCAGGAAATCCAAGTTGGAAGGAGATACTTATATTGTTCAATCTAATCAAATATCTTAATTTGAGAAAAAATTCCTTGCAGTTGCACACCCTGTTGCATTATTTTAATATTTTATTATCTTTTATTTTGAATAAATATTCTTCCATATGGACCATGGTCGATAATGTCTCTGTGAAATCCAAGACTGTTGCAATTAGTAGCGACAAAATTTGTCTGTTGGCCACAAATCTTAATCATCCTCAAATTCAGTCCTTCGACGGAGGAGTTGACTAAATTATCTATTAATTTGTATGATGTTCTTTATCGGAAAAGCGCATCCCTTAATCAATCGGTAATCTTTTGTGAAATGGCGGATTTTATTGAGTGTTCTTTGAGGTTTACTTCTGAGGAATAAGAAACTTACTTTTATTGTGTCGTAAATAGTATTAGTTATTTGCTGAAGCAGGTGGATTAGTATTTTGCCTGGAGTTGGACATATGTATGTCTAGATATAGATTGGCTTTACGAGAAAAATATTTTTTTAAAAATAGCAAAAATACAGAGATCAAATGAAATTGATAAAATGAGATGGTGATGCCCATACGAGTTTTAGGAATCTGTGACACATTATTAAAGCGTAGAACCTATCAATATAAATGAATTTAATGATCGATGATGTTTGATGACGAGATATCACCGTGCATCATTCTATTCACTAATATTGAGTCGGAATGTCTACTTTACAACGAGTTTTTGACTGTGTCGTACTTATTTTCAAGTTATAGAAGAATTATGTTTAATGTGCATTAACAGATTTGTAAGCACTCTTAAGGTATGAATAATTAGTTAAGGAGTTGGGGTAATTAATTAGCGTGGTTTGCAAAATTCTGAACGTGTTAATTCTTTTCGATTAATTTCATTTAACAACTAAACTATGTAATATGATTCATTTTGGCCCTTAAACTTTAAAACGTAATAAATCACAGCCTTAAACTATATAACATATCCTATTTTAGCCCGTCTAATGCTAAATCCGTTAAATATATGGATGCATGGCGGGTAGCTTGGGGGGTTTGACCAGTTATTTTTATAACAGTTTAACTATGACTGCCCAAATTTTAAGTAGTTTGGGAAGATTTTAGGAAACCTATTTGATGGTTTAGTATTTGTACTTATTATTATTATTATTTTTTATAGACTTTTAATAAAGTGTCAACGTACTTTAGGATATGTTTGTTTCATATATTATTTGAACTCAATAGACTTAAATTGGATTCGAGTATCAAGAATCCTTCGGATACGTGTTTGTTTTCCCCAAAAGCTGAATCATTTGAGTATCAAGAATCTAAGTTTTTAGAGTTCTCATCCCTCCTAAACTTTTAATACTCGGATATCTTTACAGGAAAAAAATCATAACTTCTTCATTTGATATCCAATAGAGATGATTCTTTTTTCACTGTATTCCTAATGAAGAGAGGAATAAATCAAGATTTATATTATATATTTTTTAAGATTATTAATATTAAGATTTTATTAGATTTATTAAAAAATCAAAAACTATCTTCACTTTCTCTTCAAACACAAATTTCAATTTTATTCTATACTCAGATTAAAACTTAAATGCACATCCAAACATCAATTTGAATAACAATTTAAATCACTAACTCAAATCCTAATTCAAATCATACTAACTCAAATTAAATCACTAATTCAAATCCATTTACCAAACGGACTCTTAGATACCCAATAATAATAACTAAATTAAGTATATTTATAAACAAGCATTTAGAAGCACAATTTGAAATTTGCACTAACTATGTGAATACAAAATTGGAGTGGAAAATATACTATAATTCCAAACGTACAATCCCAAATGTAATTCAACATCCAAACATAAAAAGCTTAATAAATAAAAGATACATCCATGTTTCAATTTCCAAATTATAAACGAGAAACACATAAGAAAAATAACAATAAAATTCCAAACTTTAACTTCACAACGTTATGTATGGAATGAAAACTCAAAAGTCAAACAAAAACTCTTGATTTATTTTATAAAATTTATATTAAATATATATAATATTTAGACAGGTAGGTAGTTTGAAATTGCAGCCTCAAACTCCAATCTGCAACCATCTCCCAAAGATGGCAAATTCAAATAGCCCAGCCTATAAAAAGAGCAGTTTTGATATATACCCATTTAGAGTCAGGGCAATGCAGGCAGGTAGACGAATTGCAGATATTTTGTGCAACCCTAGTTAATTATTGACAGATTTTGAGCCAAAAATTTGTTTTGGCTGGTGAATTATACATGGTCCTATTTGGCCCTCGAATAGTAATAAATAACAAATCATACTCCTAAACTATGAAACGTGTCTCATTTTCTATTCTTCCGTTAGTAAATCTGTTAAATATTGAGAGATTATGACAAATAAACATTTAAATCTTTTGGCTCTTTGTACTTTTTCAACATACATTTTGAAGGCAAAATCCGTAAATAGATTAGTCTATATATGCGAACAAATAAAGAAAAAAAAAAGAAACACTCAAATATATGTGTACAACTACAAAGTAACAAAAACAACCCATAAAGACTAAAACATATGTACTCATTTTTATGGCTATAGCTCAATTGGTACTCGAGAAGGAAATAAGAACCTCTTAAGAGAGGTTTGAGGTTCGAACCCGAGGGACGAGAAAGAAAAACACTGAGGGGCCAGAGGGCCCCAGAGGGGACAGTACGGATGAGTGGGTGGCACGGGGATGGTCTACCAATAAGAGTCATAAGTCTGGGGGCTCCGTAACGTGGGTCCTATGGAGGCTTTAGGGAGTACGCCAAGGCCGGATGCCATAGAGTAAGTAACGTTCTTTTGCGAATCTTTTGAATTACCTCCTAAGTTTCCTGCACTTAATCAAGACCAAGATACTTCTTCTCACCCATATTTTCAAAAGAACTGGAGACCTACATTTTCTACTATATAAAGTCTCATAAGGTGTCATACCAATAGTTGCTTGATAGCTATTATTATACGCAAACTCAGCTAAATGAAGATACTCATACTAAGACTTTTGAAAATCAAGAACATAGGCCCTTAACATATCCATCAAAATTTGAATAGTCCTCTCTAATTGAGCATTAGTTTGGGGATGGAGTGCTATAATGAATATTAACTTAGTCCCTATAGCTCTATGCAAACTCTTCCAAAAATTGGAAGTAAACTGAGAACCCTTATCTAAAACAATGGTTATTGGTACTCCATGCAATCTTACAATATCCTTCACATACAATCGAGCATACTGATGCATAGAGTAATTAGTGCAAACTGAAAGGAAATGGGCTGACTTTGTTAATTTATCAATGATCACTCAAATTGAATCATATCCACTCCTTGTTCTAGGTAACCTAGTCACAAAATTCATTGCAATATCCTCCCATTTCCACTGTAGAATCTCTAAAAGCTGCAATTTACCTGTTGGTCTCTGATGTTCTCCTTTGACTTGTTGGCATGTAAGACATTTTCCCATAAACTTTACCACATCTTTCTTCATCTTTGGCTGCCAATAAAAAGGTTTTAGATCCTTATACATCTTACTTGTACCAGAATGCGTCGAATAAGGAATGTTATGAGATTCCTCCATTATCTCTTTTTGAAGATCTCCATCATTTGGAAAACAAAGCTTATTTCTAAGTCTAATCACTCCATCAATGGAAATCTGAAAGCTTTTACTTTTCCCAACTTCAATCTTTTTCCTTATACAATAAAGGAAAGGATCTGAACTCTGTCTCTGCTTAATCCTTTCAAATAGTGTGGGTTGTAGGGTTATTGTAGATAACCTCTCAATTAACTCATACGGTATTATCTCTAATTCTAATTTCTACAAATCTCTAGCAATTGGCATCTGAATCAATGATATAGTTGACACACACTTTGAGAACTTGCGACTTAAAGCATCTGCCACCACATTAGCTTTACCAGGATGATAGTTGATAATATAGTCATAATCCTTGATCAACTCTAACCATTGTCTTTGTCTCATATTCAACTCCTTCTAGGTGAAGTGATACTTTAAACTTTTATGGTCTATATAAATCTCACACCTTTCCCTATATAAGTAATTTCTCCATATCTTTAAGACAAACTCTACGGCTGCCAGCACTAAATCATGAGTTGCATAATTCTTTTTATAATCTTTCAATTGGTGAGAAGCATAAGCTATAACTTTCCCATCTTGCATCAATACACATGCCAACCCATTCCTAGAGGCATCGTTGTATACCACAAATACCTTATTATTCACAGGAATAGTAAAAATTGGAGCTATAACCAACCTATTCTTTAACTCCTGAAAGTTATGTTCACATGCATTAGACAACTTAAATTGTACATTTTTCCTTGTCAACTAAGTAAGAGGAGTGGCAATCTTTGAAAACCCCTCAACAATTCTCCTGTAGTACCCAACCAAGCCTATACAACTACGAATCTCTAAAGGATTACTCAATCTAGGCCAATTAGTCATCACCTCAATCTTACTAGAATCTACTGAAATTCCATCTTTTGATACCACATGTCCAATAAATGCCACACTTTGTAACCAAAACTCACATTTCTTAAATTTGGCATATAATTGTTTTTTCTTAAAAGTCCTTAGAATAATCCTTAGATGCTCTGCATGCTCCTCTCTTGAGCAAGAGTAGATAAGGATATCATTAATGAAGACTATTACAAAATTTTCCAAGAAATCTTTAAATACCCTATTCATCAAATCCATAAATACTGTTGGAGCATTGGTCAATGCAAATGGCATAACTAAGAACTCATAATGTCCATACCTTGTCTGAAAGGCAGTCTTTGGAATCTCATTCTTCTTAATCCTTAACTGGTGGTACCAGGACTGTAGATCAATCTTAGAAAATACAGTGGCTTCTTGTAATTGTTCAAAAAAATCATCAATCCGAGGCAAAGGATACTTATTCTTCATTGTCACCTTATTCAATTCTTGACAATCAAGACACAACCTCATTGTCTTATCCTTCCTTTTCACAAATAATACCGATGCACCCCATGGAGAAAAACTTGGTCGAATAAATCCTTTATCCAACAACTCCTATAGCTAAACCTTCTATTCTTTTACTCAAATAGTGCCATCCTGTAGGGTGCCTTGGATATAGGAGCTGTACCAGTATTAACACAATCTCAAATTCAAGCCCTCTACTCGATGGCAACCCTGGTAGATCTTTTAGGAATACATCTAGAAACTCATTCACAATTGGGACATCTTTTACTTTCGTTGCCTACTCTGCTTGCATGTCTACAACACTAGCCAAAAACCCCAAACATCTACTTTTTAGTAGTCATTTGGCTTTCAAAGTTGATATCACTAGAGTTCTCAATCCACCCAGCATGCCAATAAATGAAAACTCTTCCTTTTTCGAAGGTCTAAATACTACAATCTTCCTTTTACAATCAATGCATGCATTATACTTTGTCAACCAATCCATTCCTATGATTACTTTATAATCTGTCATATTTAGTACCACTAAATCCGCAAATAATTCTCTTCCATTAATTACCACTGGACAGGCTCGTAGTATCTAACTTGACTGCATAATCTCCCCAGACGGTAATGTCATGCTATATTGCATCTCTAGCTTATCTACTTTTCCACCCAATCTTCTCACATACTCTTTGGATGCAAAGGAATGAGTGGCACCTAAATCTACTAATTTACGCGCAATGATTCCATGAATAAACATCTCTCCTGTGACAAGTGATGGACATGTAGTTGCCTCAGTCTGTGTAGAAACCAAAACCCTAGCCCGTGGACCTTGCTATTATTGTTGTTGTCCTTTACCCCTACATTCTCGATTCCCAAACTAGAACCATCTACCCTGATTGCCCTTGAATTTGTGTAACACCCGCCAAATTTTCATGTTACGGATTATGTCATATTAGTAATGATGTTAAGTGTTATATTTATGTTATGTGTTATAATATACTATATAATGGTGCTAACCATTTTATTTTAAGTGTTATGACAGGTGATGGTTACGTGGAATTGATGTGCTTAAGTATTCATGTTATTTATTATGTATATATTTAATGATGATTTTTGACTGATTAGCATATTTTTGGAGTAATTTTCCTCATTTTAGGAAATTAAACATTTGACTTTTGATTGATTGAAATTAATTGATAAGGTTTCCCATTTTAAAAAAAGACAAGATATGGTAAGAAGGAGCTAATTCTTGACTTTCCCTAATTTCCTCTAATTTCACGTGAAATTTGCCCCCCAATTAGTCAGAATCTCTGTTAAAAAAAAAAGAGAGGATAGCCTCCTCTTACACGTCATTCTCATTTTTCACGTTAATGCTCTCTCTCTCTCTCTCTCTCTCTCTCGTTTTTTTTTCTCTCACCCTTTCTTTTCTTCACGTTCTTCTTCTTCATTTCCCTCTCAATTTTCTCTGTTACTATTTGAAAAATATATTGAAATTTCTTTGGGCTAATTCGGAGGAGTTTGACGAGGAATCGTTTTAAGGTAAAAACTCACTTTTTAGTAATTCTGAAATTTTAAACACCCTATAATGCGACTACCATATCTTTCTCTACAAATTTGTTTTGCTCTGAATTTTTAATATGTTATTCATGTATGTGTTATGTGTTAACCCTCAAAATTTCACCTCAATTGGATTTTTCTACGCTGAGATATGAATTTTCTTCTCTCTACCACTCACTGTTGATTTATGCTAAACAGGTAACAGTTGTGTATTATCTCTATATTCCGACCCTTATATCTTTGCCTACAAATTTTCCGTTTGCTCTGAAATTTTAATATGATTTTCATGAATATGCTAAGTGATGTTACTCCAAATTTTGTGCCATTTGGTGTTGTGTAGACGGAGATATTAAATGTTAAAGCTCTGCACCTCTTAATGAATTGATGCTATTTTGTTATTTGTATAAAAAAACATGGTTCTTGTTCAAGGGGCAAATGTGCTTTGATTTTTACGAAATTTGGCAAATATGTTCATATATATGTTAAATTATGGACTGGAAATTTTGGTGATGGTTTGATTAATATTTTATGTGTTATGGAATTTTTATGGATGCTAGGTATTTAGACTGTTTTAACGGTAAATTGTTGAACTTTTATTGTGTAATGTTTTTGTATGATTATATAGTTTTATGATTATATAGTTTTACTTGGTGATGGGAATTTTTGTGCTACTGTAATTATATGTTAATATGTTGGGTCATAATAATTTTATTTTAATTATTAGAAAATGATAAATGCATGAAACTCACTACTTGCACATAGGATGTATTTTTGGCCTCTGCCTTCTAAAGCATGATTTGAGCTGTGTTGAATTTATTTGAAGCTAACCTTTGGGTATGTTGTAATTTTATGTGTTTATTATATGAGTTAATTTTTGTAGATTTTTCTATGGCATGAAAATATGATATATGGACCTGAGTTAAAAATTGTTCACTGCCTAACTATTGCTGGCAAATTTCATGTTGAATGTTATATGACTTAATTTAGATACCAAATGGAATTTTTATGACTAATGAAAAATCATGGTAATATATTTATATGTTATCTTTATTCTTGCCAAATATGGTGTCCTAATTGTATGTGAATGTTAAGTTATTGAATTTTGAATTCATGGAGGTCAGAAAACATTATGATGATAGTTTTATTTCAATGATTAATGAAATGCATTATGAATTAATGTTTTGGAGAGATGAATGTATATGGATGTATTACGGAATTTGTTAGAATTTTTGTGATATTGAATGATTTCATGGTCTCATGAAAATAGAAGATAATTGTTATCTTTTAAATGAATGACATGAACACACTAAGGAGCGAGCACATCGAGACTGTGTTGACGTCACCTATAACTAAGGTTAAGTAACCTTATTAAGGTAACTACAATCTCACCTGCAACATGATGAAATTTACAAAAGTTTGAAAATCTATTATGGTTTTATGATGATTTCTCATGATGATTTTTCATGAAGTATTATTATGAAGTTTTTAATGTATGAAAGTTTATGCATGCTTTGATGATAGTGTTTTTTAAAACATGAAAGTATAAATATGTATATATGTATCACCTAAATAAGTGTTGAATACCCAATGAAATGTTAAGTTATGATATGATATGTTTTGTGTCATGTTTGGTTTGGGATTAGCTATCCCTCTCCTCTCATGACGGCGCGCCTATGATGATGTTAATGGTACAACACTTGGGCCCTTAAGATAAAATAAATAAAGTTTTAATATAGACAATGTAAAGAAAGATATGTTCCCTATAAAAATGTGCCTAGTGCATTATTATGATGATGATAATGATGATGATGATGATGTTCATAAAATATTTTAAGTTGTGAGATTTACAAATGTACTTACTAAGTGTTTGTTTATTCAAGTTTACATCATGTTGCAAATAAGGGTAAGAGAACCATGGATTAGGAGGAGGACCAAGACGGACGTGTGAGCTAAGCAAGATGAATTGCAAATGGAAGAGAGCCAAAGAATGATTTTATCTGATTTAAATTAAGTTTTACAAATTTGAGTATGTTTATTTGATGGACTTTTAAGATTTGAACTAGGACACTTTAACTTTATTATTTCATAAATTTTCTTTCGCATTAAAACTGTATTTAAACAAATTTTCTTTTAACTGTTCGGCCTGCCGACTATTATTGGTCAGACTATCGAAGAACTTTAATCGGCCTACCGATTGTCAAGTATTGGCATGCCGATCCTGTTGATTTTAAAACCTCGTTTTGTAGAGCCTCGGGCGGCCTGCCGACATCTAAAGTTTGGCCTGCCAAACTGTGTATGTAGAATTTTATTAATGTTTTCTTTTTAAAAAGTTAATTCAATTCTCTATGGTACTAACAAACTATTTACAGAATATTTATGGAAAAGCATATTGTTATAATTAAGTAAATTATAATTTCTCATAATAATAAAAAAAATGTATATGTATGAATCCTAGGTATGCTTTTCCAAATTATGATTTCAAATACATGATTTTATTTATAATAGTTTTACTTCAATTTATGGTTAAAAGAACGAATGTAACGACATCTGTGACGTCCTTAAAGGAAGGGCGTTACATGGATGCTATAGTAGAAGGCACGACATTTGAGAAGCGAAACCAAACAAGCCCAAGCCCAGACCCACAGAGGTGAGATGGCTAGCGGCCATGGTTAAAGACTCAAGGACAGTATGGAGGCCATGGTTCGGCTTTTTTTGGTGGATAATTTCATCAACGAGTCATCGGAGAAGAAGCCAAAAGAGCAGAATTGTAAATCCATCTTTTCTGCCCTATGTTAGATCTCCATCGATCATCACCAAGAGCAAGCTCGATTCAATTTTAGGTTTTTTTTTTCTAATAAATGTAAAATAATCGTGTGTGGGAGAGTATGCATTTGTTTTAATGGTCCTTCACTTTTTTTCTACTATCAGATGTTAATCCAAAGGTATTGTGCCATTCTCCCTAAGTGGAGAAAAATGGCGCATTTTACTGTAGATTTATTTCTTTATTTATTTATTTTGAAATGAAAGAACATTTTCATTTTGACTTTTTTATAGAGTCTGTTATATTTATCCTTTGAGTGAAAGTTCCAAGATATAAATTTAGAAGATTATTGCATTTATGTTTAGGGTGAGTCTATGATAGAGAATGACAAAATTCTCCACCGGTGCAAAATAATCTAAAGGTAAGGAATAATTCTTAGTTTTAAATCAAAGGTAAAAAATGAGAATGAACCAAATAAAAATAAAATCTCCCACACGTGATTATTGCACATTCTTCCTTAAAAAAACTATGATTAGAGCTTTATCCTCTTCCTTCTTTTGAACTGACGATCCTAGCTACGAGCTTCTATCCACTGATGAGCCCAAACCCATTGGCCCCAACTTGGTGAGTCTAGTTGAGAGGTTCACCTTTTGAAATGAAGATCAAAAGCCGATCGAAATCTTAACCCAAGCCCTACAAACAATATAAATAATCTTGTTTCAATCTAAATAACCAGAGCCCTACCAACAAATCAAATTTGTTTCAATCTAAAAAAAAAAAAAAAAGATCTCTCACAAATAGCAATGGCGCCCAAAACCAACAATAGCAAGCCCAAAAACCCATCAAACCAGATATGTGAAATTGAAGCATTTTCCATCAGACCATATCTGTTTCAATCTAAGAAAAAATTGATCTCCCGCCAATAGCAATGGTGTCTAAATTCAACAACAACAGCAAGCACAAAAACCTATCATTCCAGTTATGTGTGAAATGTTTCAATTTTACATAACTGGTATGATAGGTTTTTGAAACATTTCACAGATTATCTAAAAAACATTAATCTCATAATACAACCAAAAAACAATCTTTCAATTACACATAGATCAATTTAAGAAACACAATAAATTTACAAAACAAATCAGGCTGAGAAGTTTAACATTACACAGATCTGTTCGAAAAAAAAGAAAACACAAATATGGGATCTCCATTGTTTCTCCGAGTAGGCCGAGGAGCCCAATGATAGGTCTCAAACAAAACTTTGAGAACCCCGATCATGAACATCTACCGGCACTCAACCCCAACAACCATCTACTTCACAACGACGACGACCATTGGTGCCAGAGAGAGCGCGTTGCATTCTCTGGTCCATGATGACACATTGGAATCACAGTTGACGCCGAGGAACAATATTAGCATTGTGAGCATCTTTTTAGTTTCATGACAGAGAAGGGGATGAGAAACAGTATGGGCTTAGATCGAATAAAGAGAGAAAGAGATGTTTTTTCTTTAAAAAAAGGAGAGAGACAAAGGAGACAAAGGGGACAATAAAGGACAAAAATGAGTGTGAATATGGTGCAATCTAGGCTATTAGTTAATTTTTAGAGTCATTTAATATAATCCATTGGATCGAAATCTATTGGCTATGAAAGCATTCTCCACCAGTGGAGAATTTTGTCATTCTTTATTACAACTTTTTCCTTATTTTTAATTAAAAATAAAATAAATAATATATGGTTATTGGATCACAAGTACAAGAAATCTTGAAAAGTGTTGGATGGTATAGGCTATATTCATGAACTTATGGCTCTCCTCAAGAATAACACTTGGTAACATGTGCCTTCTAATCCTTAGAATATTGTTGGATGCAAATGGGTGTTTTGAATCATGCGGAATCTCAATGGTTCTATTTCTCAATACAATCTACCACGGTATGCCTCATTCTTGTTCTCACTTTGTCTAATGGATGGTTTTTCTACCAACTCCACGTTAATAATGCTTTTCTTCATGACACACTTCCTAAAGAGGTATATATGCAACAAGCGTCAAGCTTTTGTGATTCTACTCATCTTAATGGTTGAAAGCTTTGGAAAACTATTTATAGGATTAAACAAGCCCCCAAAGCATGGTGGAATGAACTTAAGAGGTAATTGATAAACTACAGGTATGGCACTTCATTATTTATTTTAGCACAAAAATGCTATTATCTTTATTTCTTGGTCTATATTGATGAATTGATTGTTATCTGTAAGGCCACAATGACACCAATGTTCTCTGCAAGTTCTTTGGGTGACCTTTGGTTTATTATATGAATATACCTCATAGTTTCACTTATTTCACAATTGATCCTTCTATTTTTTAAAAAACTTCAAAAACATCCTTTAGATTTGACAAATATATCTCAATTTTGTCCCTTATATTTTTTAAAAATAAAAATAAGATGAAAAGACAAAAATATCCTTAACTAATTTTTTTTAAATATTTAAATATTTTTAAAAAATCAAAATCCTATTAACATAAATTGAAAAAAAAATCACCTTGTTTAAGGGGGAAAAAAATTCAAACTCCCAAACACCGTTTCTTTAACTCTAATTCTTGGTCGGCACCATGTTGAGACCCACAATTTTCTATCTATGCCCAAACTATTCAATATCAAGCTATTGTTATTAGTGCAGAAAATGCTCAAAAATGACATCTCAAATTGTTTGCAAAACAACTCAAATGAAAATCCAAAACCAAAAATGTGTTCTTCTTTCTTTGTTTTGAATGATTTGAGAAAATGCCTAGACAAAATAAAGAACTTCAAAATAAAACCAAATATGCCTAGAAGATAACAACATTCTTATGCTAACAAATTTGCATGATGTTGGGGGGGGGGGGGGGGGGGGGGGGGT